>NNCF01127070.1:1096688-1191971 GCA_002313205.1 Laupala kohalensis | reverse complement strand
ACTTTTTAAATAACTTATAACAATTTCAAAAACTATTTTCTTGCATGATTGTGTTGCCGTATGGCTCATATTAATTTAGTTTTATGTGTACTCAACTTTGGCACGGTTGTGTACATAAATTCTGTAGCCCCATCCTGACCCGGGTTTTTCTCCGTTTTTCCTTCTGGTAAAGGCGGATTTATCATACAGGTTCTCTAGGCTTTGTCTAGGGGCGTGTTTATTGTAACAATAAATCGTGAATTTAGTGTTATTTCAATTCTTTTGATTTTTAAGCACTATACTCAGAATAATCTATAGTTCGATAATAATTTGTACGTGTAAATTTTTTGCGTTAAATTACAAACATATTGACATTCTATTAGTATAATAACTCGTAGCTAACTTTTCATCTTATCTAGGAATTTTTGCTGAAGTTTTTGAATCCACCTCTGCCTTAGGGCCCTTGATCGGGATTGATTGGATGGTCTCTTGCTTGCTTCCGGAGAGTAATTTAGTTTATTGTCCTCGTGGTCATGCGGAGTTTGTACTATTTTTTGACAATAATTTTATTATTATTATTATGATTCTGACTAATACATGATATCAGTCTACTTAGTTTGGTTTAGTCTACTAATTGGGTTTAGTCTACTAATTTTGTCACTTTTTATGAAGTTCGTTTATAATAAATTTCAGTACTGATAACATAATAGAAAATGAGAAATCGAAGTTACGTTTCAAATATCATTATAACTGACAGCTGTAACGTCTTCTTTCTGTGCGTGCTGCTGAATGGAAAAGTGTTGGTCCGATACCCCGCTTGATCGAAATGGGTGAGGTTTACAATTGGTTCACTCATTGACTCCAGAACAACCTCTTATATGTGGATAGATGGGAGAGCCCTCCTACCTACCGAAATAAGAATGGAATATTATTTAAATGTTCTAAATTAAATGTAATTTAAGTTAATTCAGAAATACATCCATTGTATTAAAAACTGCGCGAAATTAATAGCAAATAACTATGTTTACAATTACCTATGCCCTAGAAAAGCGTGAGGTAAATGTAAATCTGAAATTGTCGGATCTACAATATCCCTTGAAGATAATGCTAATGATTTCTCTTACTTTTAATACGTTACTAACCATAATAAATGAAGAAAATAAAAACCATTTCAATAATTGGCCCACTGTATTGAAATGAACGTAGTGCAGAAACTTGGAACTTCAATCTCTTTGATAATTCAATTTTCATAAGGTAGTATCCACAATAAATTGGGGTTAAAAGCGTGGAATGTGTTATTTCATTCACAGTGTCACTGACTTCTAGTTTTGAACATCTTCTAGTTTCTGTAACTCACGTAGCGGCACTCAGATCACTTATTAAAATTTACTCCTTGTTTACAATTATACCGTCTTACCCTCATTTTTATAATTTGTTTCATACTCAAAACTTCTTATCTATCAATGTGAAACTCTGCTTTTATAGTGAAAGAGCCAGTGAACACTTTTACGTGTCATTTCGTTAATAACGTTTTATAGCTTGTATCGTTGACTTTTAGTTGAATGTAGTTGCTTTGTAGTCCAAACTAACCGTCTGGAACTCCACGGGCGAATGCATGGGCGCTGGACCACCCAGTACATGTAAACGACGATAGTTACAATCTCATTTCTTGGGTGAATATAACTAATTACATATAAAACGTATTAATATACAAAGAAGTGAAGATGGTCTCGGACAGACTTGAAATAGCATGAAATTGACGCATCTATGTTATAAAACCGCTGCTGAATTTTTTTTCACGTGCTTATTTTTTCCGACACAGAAATGTAATCGTCAGTAGAAATTTCCTAATGGAACCACAGACATAAATGTAATCAAAGATATAAAATCTGTATTTTCAAAAAACCACGCATTGCATAAGACTAGGTATTATTCTGTTTAGAATTTGAATGCTTTTATAATTTAAATCAGTATTAACAATATGTAGAGTTTATAAGAAATTTCAAAAACGTGGTTCATCCCCGACATTTTCTCGCTGCTAACCCTATCAGTTGGTAATATTTGAGTAGACCAATTTAAACTTTAAGGTAAAGACGAGCTACTTTATATAGTATAGGATAAATAAAAAAAGAGAAGCATATAATTTGTTTTTTATATATAAATTGTTTAATTTGTCAATAATTTTGATTTTTAAGGTTATTGACAACTATGTGTATTTATTCTATATTCTGAGACTGTGTTTTTATTTTTTTAGGCATAGTCATACCTGCATCTGTGCCAGGTGGAATCTACTCAGATTTGCAGAACGCCAAATTTTTTGATTCAGATTTCTTTTATGGTTACAACGACATGATTCATCGTTGGATCGCGTACGATAATTGGAAATATGAACGCTCTTTTGAAGGTATGTCTGATATAATGCTTTTTAATTTGTTAAATTAACATATTAAGTAAAAATAAATTCTCGCGTTTTGGCAATATAGTAATTAACTCGGCCGATGTTTCGGCAGCGAACGCTATCTTCCTCAGTGATACAAAAATATGACAAACCATGTACCATCCAACAATTGATCAAATACACTAACATCTTTACACGAACGCACAATACAAACAGAACAACTAATACCAGTAGTATATTTATCTGCATCTAAGAAATTAATCAAACCTTATTTTCATTGTGTAATCTAGTATAACATACACCTTAGACTTATTAAATTATTAACTTATTGAATGAAATGTACCAATAAAGAAATCAATTTATTAACATTGAATTGAAGTCGCTGGCTTTTGATGGAGGAATACTTTCCATAACTTTATTCACGTATTCTTCGTCGCAATAAAAAAATTTTCATCGTGTTTCCTCAGATTCTTTTCTGAGTTAAAAACGTAATATGCCGTCAAGTGATTTGTTTGTTTTTAGATATGTTAATTTCTGGTGCCCCTTATTACTTATGTACATGTTATCACTTAATGCACTTGTGCCCCGTTATGCCGCATTTTCCGACGGTTAATTTTGTGCTTCCAACTAGGAAACTGGTGATATCGTGAGGTGACAACCTAAACACAGGTGAACATATAAACATGTCAAGGATATAAGTTATACTGTAGCCTTCAACCTGCAAAAATTTACTTTGTTGAACGGCGTCTAAGGGTGCTGCTTCTGCATCTTTCGTATCTCCAAGAAAATATTAATTATAGTAAAATACAGTTGAATTAAAAGTAGAAAGGGATTGGAAAATTGGTTGGTTGGGGTTACGGTTGAGAGCAAAATTGGTTCTTGGTCGGTCTGCTTTTGTCATTGCTCCCTCTACTTGGGATCACTAGTTTGGTTAAGCAAATGAGCTCAGTGAAGTGGCTGCTACTGAAAGTAATCTGTCCCTACCTTCAAATTCTCTTGTTTGGCTGCGTACAGGAAATTTAAGCTTCATGTTGTGGTATAGAACCCTCTTCGCATGCATTTGAAGTCAAATTCATTTATTATCCGCAACAATATTGTCTTTCAATACAATATACGCATGATCCAGTTATGACAGTTACCGATATGTCTGTCAAATGACTCAAAATGAACGAAAGAAGAAACGGTTTTGTCTTTCACTGACTACTCATCCATAGAGACAGAGGACTGTCAACTCTGCAAACAGCTGTTGTAAATTATACCGCCAACTTCTGGAACTGGCGGTAATATTATTGGCCTACTGTTCCATTGTGCAGCATAGTCCTTGACTGGTGTAATCTCTTTCTAAAATTAATTCAACAATTGTTAGTGATGGCTGGATCCCTCGAAAAAAAAGGGACGTCACTCAAGGGCATTAGACCACAATATTTTATGTGAAGAGTTCAGGGGCACCATATACGCAATATATCTCAGATCCAATCAAATCATCTGATCACATGTGGGGTACCCCACTTGTCACAAACAAATATTTGCTTTCGTTCTCAGTGAAAAATGATTTTACATCGAAACGTCACGTGCAGTTGGTGTTACATGGCGCTGATACAGTAGGAGAGGTGTGGCTGAATAACAAGAAACTGGGAAATGTTGACAATATGTTTGTGCGCTATACATTCCCGGTGGGCAATGCGCTGCGTCTCGGGAACAACGAACTCTCGGTGAATTTCACTTCTGCACCTATGGAGGGGAAGCGACGTTACGAGGCATACGGTAGGAAGCACGACTACTTCGTCCTACCAGAGTGCGTTCCTAAGAGGTACAACGGCGAATGCCACGTCAACCATCTGAGGAAAATGCAAGCATCTTTCTCTTGGGACTGGGGACCTGCCTTCCCTTCACAAGGACTGTGGTAAGTACGCACGCTATACGAGGAGAGTGCAGTGACTCACCCAAGGGGGATGGTTAAGGTGTTGACACATTCCCTCGACGAAAGGAAAATAAATATGCAATGTTATCTCTACATCCAAAACTAAATCAATTATTAATAATAAAACATTTGTTTATAATCCCATTCTGAACTATGCTATTGTTCTTTTATTTTTTTCAATTCTAAGAGAGTTCCACATGGTGTGTTGACTTTTAAACATAAGGTTATGTTGCGTAAGTATCATAGCATAATAAATTCGACTCGTCTAAACTGTCATCGTTTGGTTTCATTTTGTTCGAAGTTCGGAGTAGATGGGACCTCACAATTCACGGGCATCACTTCCCTTGACAAATTCTAGGTGCGCTGCTGGTAGAGGGGGACTATGTAAAAAGATGCGAAACGCGTGGACGTAGGCGTAAACCATTGTATTGAGCGTGAGACGAACGTGAAGGAAGGAGGCGATGTTTTGGGAAGGAAATGGAAAAATGGAGATACTTCTACTCAGCAGGCGTATCAGAATGAAATTTTTGCATGAAACATTCGCCTCAATTTGAAATACTTGACATTGTGTCTTCTCTTATATTCCAATTTGAATATTTAGAACGACTTTGGAAGTGGAGTAAATTCCAATGAAATAAGCGTTAATAGAAATATTGTTTATTTACTTTAAGGATACGATCTGCTTCATGATACAAATGGACAATTTATAGTACATATGGTATGAATTCTCTCTGAAATTTTATATCGGATCATATCTCTGACAGGAATGAATTATGCAAGATTTTGATGAAAAGTTAAATTATATAAAAACTATTTGTATGACAGCACCTATCGTTCTGCGTAATCTATATATTATTTAACGCAACATCGCCTAAGATCTATGATAAGCCGTGTACATTAGCGGAATTTTGAAGTAAAGTATTTTGCAGAAAAGGAACAAAGAAACCGTTTTTCGTAGTTATATTTTTGGATACAACTGGACTGATTGCACAGATCAATAACTCGTTTTAAAGACATTTTTGTTCAGACTATTGGAGCACAAAGATTGCTAGGTTTACTTTTAGTTTAGAAGCGAAAATTAATTACATTTCAATTTCTTCTTGTTTAAAGCTTTTCATATATATAAGAAGAAACAAAACATATATGACTTGAAAAGAATATTTCAAGTCAATCACTGTTCGTCTTTTACGATCATTTTCGTCAAGAAATCACCGTGTTGTTTGTGAGATGGTGTAAGAGGTGAACAGCATGAGCTAGTTAAAAGGTAAATGTCGAGTGATAAAAGGCATGTTGAAAATAAGGAACATATTGGACTCGGATGTTAAAGGCTAAAATTGGGTAAATCTTAACCCTGGAATTTCAAAAAAAAAAAAAAATTTAAACCGGCTATTATGAGACACTTTACATAAAAAAATTTCGTCCGTCATCGTGTATGTGCTGTGTTTTGGGTCACATGGGGCCCATCTTCAGTTCTGGACCCTGTCGTAAAGTGATCCTGTCGTAAAGAGCGTTGCTGCCATGTGGTCGAAAGGACCCTCTGCACCAATGAACGATGTCAGATCGACGCAATTATTTCTTCTAATTTTACTATTTACATACTTTATGTAATAAATATTAATAAATAAATTATGACACGACCTTTTTTAAAGTATATTATTCGTCCAAAATAGGTCGTAAGTGGTAATTTATATATATTGAAATTTTTTCTTGTGATAGACGCATTCCTAAACATGATAAAATATTTCTTACTGCAATGACCAAGAGAATTGTTATGCCGTTTTCTCTTTCCGCAGGAAGAGTGTGGCGCTGGAAGCCTATAACTCTGCTATACTGCGTGATGTAATGATCCAATTCGTAGAACCGCAAACGAAGGGCGAGGACGCTTCTTTACGAGTGGAGGCATTCTTGGAAACAGGCCCCGGTGCTGCTCCTCTAAATGGCACCCTGACCGCTGAACTCAAACTGCCTGAGGAACCCGCAATAGCGGAGGCAAACATCACTCTGACCCCTGATGCTCGAGGACATTGCGTGGCTAAAATCACAATCGATGGATTTGAGGTAAGTGAGTTTACTATGTGCTCGCTGGAGTTCGTGTTATTTGTTTATTGTTCAGTTAGGAAAAATACATTTAAAAAAATTGAAAATGATTAGAGACGCAAAAGTTGACAATGAGTACAAGTAAACTTATTGTTCAAAGAATATTCATTTGATATCAAAAAGTAAATGCAATGCATTTCATTCATAATTTTTTGTCACATCATCTATTTCCATAGAGGGAATGGTCATCTCCACCCATTCATATCCTGAGTTGGAGGGAGGAGGATATTTTATGCAAGAATTAGTAGTATTTCCTAAATGCATTTGCACACCAAATTGAACGTTGTTTCTTCCATCAGTTTTCTATCCAAAAATAAAAAATTCCCATCGTTTAGATGAACCATTTATACGTATGGAAATGGTGAAAATGGTATTGCTCCACCTTCGTTAGAATAGGGACACACCTTTGTCATCCTCATAACTCATTCGGCAATTCTCTTTTTTAAGAGTGCAAGTTGTTGGGGCTCTAGTTCGATGGTTCGTGTTTGCTCCCAAGATATACGCGGCGTTACTTCTCCTGGTTGATAATGCAACACACAATACACAAAAGCTGAGCGGGTAGGGGAAAAAGTGCGCTGCGCGGGAAAGCAGCGTGACAGGCGAGCACACAACGCATCGCGCAGCGCGATAATCAGGTGTAGGAAAACGCCAATTAACTCGCAAGAATTATATTATTTAATTAAATTGTTTTGAAGAACAATTTAATTAAATAATGTATAGTAAATGTGATTGCCAAATCGATCGTTTACATAGTTCTGGGGAATTGACTCTGGACAACGATTTTTATATTTATCCCATCAGATTAATTTTTATGAGTTCTTTTCCTTAGACATTTAAATAGGTAATCCGCGGTGAGAGGAACATTTGTGTACGGATATCTTGCAAATGGATTTTGCGTAAATTTTCCAGCCTAAGAATTTGATGGTACATTTTCGAAGATCCTGAAACTCTGAGACTATTCCAATCTCTTTAAATATGGTCTCAAAACTCCATGTAAATATTCAAGGTATTACTGAGCATATTAACAGGAACAAAATCACGTAGGAACACATGTCAGAAAACATCACAGGAGGAGAGAAAATGACATCAAGACACATGTCAAAAATTCAAGTAAAATTCTTCATTAGTGTAATTGAGGAAGTGATGTAGATAATGAAAATTCATCAACAAATGACAACATATGTTCAAAGTTTTACAGGGTTGCAGGTCTCACACTGATGTATTGATTGGCGAATACACTCACTGAATTGCGCACAAGTGCATACTACTCGTGTTATGAGATCCACTTCCAAAATATCAGACATTTCTTACACTGGCCTTGAGGTTACTCTAGGGACAAAAATCTATGAAAGTTAGGTCACGGGTCGCGATGACCATTCAAATACGTACGTTGTTCGGGGTTAACTTTCAGTAAGGCTAGCTTAACTGTGCTTTTAATCGCAGGGGAAATTTAATGCAACTAACATTTTGTGCGATAATAGGAAAGATACGATAATCATTTTATTTAGCAAGACTATTTTATTTACTATATTATTACACAATGGATCATAACGTAACTCACGTATAATTCCCTACGAATATCTTTATATCAGCATGATCATACGTGCCTGACTGTCGATTAACAGGATTCAAGTAGTCAAGTAATCTCTTAAAAATGAGTCCAGTAGCTTCTTTTCTTGATGTAATTATTAAATGCAGTCGGTAAAGAAAAAGTTGAAAGATAAAATATAGTAAATCGCCGATCCATTTTTTCATGCTCTAAAATAAAGTTCATTTGTGTTATTTCTTTCGTCCAATTACGCAGAAAAGGAATTATCATTGTATGGGACATTAGCGTATTAATGTGTATGATGATCTGATTTAAAAGCGCGCTATGCAAAAGTCTTATTTTCACTACATTTCTAGAGGAAAGTTACGCGACTAACGTCGTGAATGTAATGTGCACGCATTAGAGGTGGGCCGTTGTAACTGGAACAACCTCGTTACCGCTCCAACCGCAGTCTGAATAGTTACTCTTGGAACGGTCTCGCTTTCGCGTCGTTGCAACGAACCGAACAGATCCGAATGGAGCAGTCTCGCTCTTGCACTTGTTACAAGCGCGTTCGTGGTGGTAGCGTTCTAGCTCATCACCAAAGGAACCCGGGCTCAATTCCCGTTGGGACCAGACAAAATTTGTAGCTTTTCATATCAATGTCCCAGTTGTGACTATTGAAAAGCGAACCCTCCTTCCTTTATCCACCTTTATTACTAATTTCTCCTAATAACCCCTACACGTTGTTGGTAAACCCAGCTAACCGGCTCACCTACTAACAATAACCTACCACCAATTTCCTAACTCCTATCGCTCCATGTAGATAAGCTTCAATAGCACGCTACATTTCCCATTTACAAATACTACCTGTTACAATGGCATCTTTTGGAGCAGTCTCATACTCATCTCGTTCCAACAGCATCGCTGGGAGCAGTCTTGCCGCGTTTGAGCGGCGCCGTTTGGAACAGTCTTGCATAGTCGGAGCACACTCGCATCGTTCTCAGGACAGTGATGACGTGACATCCACGTGTGTCTGCAGAGTTCAGCCACACATTGACCTCTGAATGAAATTGTTTGTCCAGACATGGATTTCAGATAACACACTTTTCCCCATAACACAGGCACATAAAATAATGAAATTGATCTGTTTCAAAGACTAAGCCTATGCAACCTTATGAATTTTTACGCGTTGAATTCGCATGCAGAATTGCTCCATCACCCCCAGGCTCTTTTTAAATTTACTTTCTGTGACACTGGAAGGTCTTTTGCGATTAAAGAAATGGAGGTTGATGGATCAATTCAAATTCAACGCATCTAAATACATAGTGGTGCGTAGGTCTTTGGAACAGATTTTTTGTGTGCGCGTCTGTGTATTCAAAATTAATTAATATCAAACTTCAGTTCATAGCTATTCATGGAGAAAAACGCACACTCTTTGCAATTCGTTTTAAAGTTATATCATTAAACATACATATAAAGACACACTCGTTGAAATAACACATTTCAGATGATCCGAGTGTGATTGTCACGACAGATTCGTTGCAACGCAGCTGTTTAGTGGAACTGTTTCACAGCTTTCGCGAAACCGTTACTACGACTCCGGGACTGGAACTGTCTGGCACACCTCAAGGACGCATGAAAGCTTATTCATTATGCAAGAACTTAAGATAAAAAAGGGAACGACGTAATTGTTTGCGCAGGAGCCTCCTCGCTGGTGGCCAAATGGAGAAGGAGAGCAGCCTCTCTTGAACCTCGTCGTCACCTTCATAAGTGAGGATGGTGCTGAGAAAAGTACTCTGGAACGACGCATCGCCTACCGGACGGTGGAGTTAATACAGGAGCCAATTCATTCCTCTGTAATCAACCCTAAACGGCGAAACGTCACAGATAGAAAAGTCAACCCCGAAGAAGGTCAGCAACCGCTTTGAATTCGATCTTTTTATTTTATTATGGTTTCATGAACCACCCTTCCTTTAATATTGTCATTGCATAATTTAAGTACTTACATTCATTACATTAATTCCTGTTGCTCCTCTTGGGGCATAAGGCTTCCTTGAAACACTTCCATCGGGTCCTATTGTTGACCAGCTTCTTTACTCCATTCCATGTCTCTCCCATTTTTAGGCAGTTCTCCTCGATCGTCCAGTATTCAATTGGCTGCTGGTTCGTTACCTCCCGAAGATCTTCATTTGATATGACGTCCGGCCATATTCAATTGATAATACGACGTAAGCAGCGATTCATGAAGACTTGCAGTTGTTTATTAATTTATGTGTATTGTGTGACCTTCCATGTTTCACAACCGTAAAAGAGAACTGACTTAACATTTGTGTTAAAAAGTCGTTGCTTCGTCCTCCTAGAGATGTTCCTGTTCCTCCAAACAGGATACAGCTGGACAAATGCACCATTTACTTTTCCTAATGTGACTCTTGACGTCATCTTCCGCTCTTCCAGTTATAGTGACAATACTCCCTAGATAAAGGAGTTAAGTACTTAAGTTCTTACTGATTTAAGTACTTAAGATTTTATGGTTAATGTTTTCTGGGTTTCACTCGATGAAGGTAAGTACCGGGATAAACCATGAATTGCTAACCCCAAGTGAAGTAACAATTTTATCCTCCACTTATTGTTATATATGTTTTATGAATTTATGCTATTATTGTATTACATCATATTGTATGTAAGTAAATATTAAGGATGTAATCAATATTGATTATGGACAGAAGGAATAGCAGACCTGAACGCGTAAGCCACGCCCCATAATAAAGATATTTTATTATTATTTTTATTATATTGCAAGGTTGCAACAAATTATTACATAAAGCAAATTATTGCGCATATTCATTCAGAGTATATACCATTTACCAGTCAATTTTAGTCTTCTAATTCTATGCCTTTTCGGCTGTTAACCATTCTCACGTGTCGTATGTAGTCCCGTCTTTTTATTCTTTCTTTTGTCCACAGGTTCTATTTACGACAGTAATGTTGAATTCGTAGTCAATACAGTTGCGACGTGACAAAATTTCAACCGGTTATGTCTTACTTGTTGAACACCTAAGACATTTAGTGTTGTTTCTAAATATTATATTTTGATGTAATTATTTGTATTTTATATTTTGATACTTCTTGGTGCACTATGTTGATGTTTAGGGTGGTATAACACATGAAACATAAAAAGAAAGTATTTTTAGAATTAATCTTTGATTGATTGTTCTGTATCATTTAATTATGATGTCCCAAGGGGTAATCGGTTATATATCCCAAGTAATGAAGGTGCCCAAGGGGTTTGCGGAGGGTAGAGCTCCACAATTATGTGAAGTAGATGATGTGGTCAGTATCTGGCTTCGACCGGTTTGACCCGAGGATAGATCCTGGTACTCATTTTATGGCAGGCTGAATAGACCCGGGAGTCAGTCTGGATGTTGAGTTGTGATGAAACATTCCCACCCCGGCAATCCAGCCAGCAACTCAGCGATTTACCCTCTGAGCCACGCTGACTCCCAAACTTCGTATGTACAATGCGAAAAATGTTGTATGACTCCCAAATTTCGTATGTAAAATTATATAATTAAAATAACCCTATTTTCCTTCTTTAGGTAATCGCAGTCAACTTGGTCTTGAGCTGTGATGATCTTCTGCGCAGGTCTGACGTTTTATTTCCGTGTGAATGGGCGGCCGCTGTTCGCGAAGGGTTCCAACTGGATCCCTGCCCATGTCCTGCCAGAGCTCGGCGCTGATCCAGACAGAGTGCACTTCCTTTTGGAGTCTGCACGTGACACAAACATGAACATGTTGCGTGTTTGGGGTGGAGGCGTATACGAGTCGGATTATTTCTACGACGTATGTGACATTTATGTGCTTTATACCGCATTTTGAAATGGAATAATTATTATATAACTTATTATAAAAATGTTTTTCAATTATAATTAATTATCATCAACATTATTATTAGTGGTGTTAACTTTACTGCTCTAAAGGTGTAGCTGGTTGAAATTTCAAATTCCAGGTTCCTACCTGCTCTAAAGGATTAGATGCATTTTCTTAAAATATGGACTGTGCCAAAAACAGTGATTTCTTGTATTTCCCATTCTCTTAGTTTGCTTGGTATGGAATCTAAATGTTTCTTTAAAATCACGGTAGTTACACCAAGCGAACCTACAATGACAGGTATAAGATTTGTTTTAACTCCCCACATCCTACTAATTTGGATAGCCAAATCAATATATTTCAGTAGTTTTTCTGCTTCTTTCTGCTAAATTTATGTACTAAATTTTTATGTTCGCACTGCTACATCACGTTCTGGTTTTCAGGTCTCCTTTCACAATATCAGGTTTTCTGGCAGAGATGCATCTGTCGTTGTGGATTTGTTGATGAAACAGTATCGTGATTTTCTCTGTGGATGTTACTTCCCTTGACTTCTCTTGTATGGCTGTTTATACCATACTTCGGAGAGTAGAAATTTTCTAGATTTCTGTACATCTTTCAGTGAATGAAATTACATACCTTACCATGTCTCTTTATGTATTTATGCTTTGCTACATCTGGGCATTCAGAAACAATGCGGACAATTGTTACAGAGTGAGTCTGGTATAATCTATATTTGTCATCCGCAGTGGTTTTCAATGCATGATTCTCATAATGTCTGGCTCAAAGAGCTTGGTCTTGCGCCGAAATAATCAGTGCCTCTGTTTCTGGTTTCAAATTCCCTCATCTCAGCCATCCAACAGTTCTTGTCTTATATAAATCGTGTTAATTTTTTTTTGGGATATTGACCATGTAGTTTCTTTTTGCTCTAATTCCTTTTTAGGGTTATATCTCTCTTTATCAGAATGTTATATATGTTTCTTTGTTATATCTCTCTTGTGTCAGAATGGCTATATCAGTCAGTTATTTATATTGTCATGTATCATATACATCCATGGTGGTTCTCTCTGTATATTGTTTTTACTGTGTACTCTAATTTTATTGAGAAATAGGCACATATTAATGTAATTTGCACATCCATACATTTCTTGATTAATGGTGCTCATGTCCATTTCCTCATTAAATAAAAATGTTTCCCAGTGGGTTTTTTTCCTTTTGCAACATTTTGTTCCTGACTTTCTTTCAGTCAGTTTTATTAATGGATTTCTTTTGTCCAAAGTCGCCGATGTCACTGTTTCTATTTCCTGCACCATGCCTCTTTTTAACGTTTGTAGGAAACATCATCCACAAGTTATGTGCCTAAATTATCATCCTCTGATTCTTCTATTTCATTTGTCAAATGAAACTTTTCCAAAAATTATTTGTTGCCATGATTTTGATATATATGTGTTGCGATTGACTTACCTTACTTTAGTAATGAATCTCCTTTTGAAAGTTCTTTTGACTCCATGCTGAGTCTTATTTCAGGATTACGTCCTCTCTATGGTTCGTAAACACTTTTCTCGGTTGCGTTGCCTTCGATCTCTCTTTCTTTAAATTATTCTTGAGACAATGTTTTTGTTATTACATTTTGTAGTGATTTCACCTGCTTATTCTAATCTTAGTGGATTACTTTGGGTTGCACCAGGTGAAAGAGGCCACTGGAGACTTCTCTTCGGTAAGAGGAGGAGGAGGATGCATAATTCACAAAAGTTGCCTGACTTCTCATCACCATGCCGTGGATTTGAGTTCATTTCTCTAATTCCATTACTGTCCCATCACCAGCTGGGGTATCTTGTCTACTAAGGCACAACCCCGATTTACAACAGTGAGGCTTCAATACAACTGGAGGGCGTCAGGCATCCAGAGGACACTCGTTGGAGACTTATTACCTTCCGACAAATCTGCTGCTGCTGTCTATCAGCACTGTGGCTGACACATTGGACAGAGTTTTTTTCTTTGGAGGGAGGGGGTTACTCTTGTAGAATACCGTCTTGGACAAGAAGAGGTTAAATAAATGTACCATCTGTAATACGCATTACTTGCCCCTTGGGGTGGTGAGATCCAGTGTCAGAAGGAGCTAGCTCGATTCTGTGAAAGGTGTTTCCTCACCCAACCACCTTAGCTTATTATTTATTAATTCTCAGCTCAAGGCTGGATAAGAAGTGGTACAGAACATGCCAAACATTCCCTTCTATGATTTGATTTAGTATTTAGAAGGCCTCCCGGACAGATCGACATGTTTCTAGGATGACAGCTTTTTGCGTAGGTAGGAAAAGGTGTCGGGGGAGGTTCAATTTTTCTAGATTTCTGAACAAGTTTGTGGGGATAATGCTAGTTGCTGAGATAATGATTGGAATTATATCAACTCTGTCAGTCTTCCACATCCTTTCAATTTCTTCTTTTAATATGGGATACTTGTTAAGTATCTCTGCAGCCTTTGCCAGCGTACCATTGGTGTTAGGTATGATAACATCTATTATGAAAGTAGCCCGGTCTATCTTCCTATGGAACACCAAATCAGGTCTATTCTGTTCCACCGTCCTGTCCGTCAATATTGTTCTGTTAAATAGCAGGAAGAACTCTGCATTTTCCAGGACAGCACTAGGATTGAACCGGTAGTGAGGAGTCTTCGCTTCGAGAAGCCCACACATCAGAGCTAGCTCCTGATGTACAATCGTGGCAACTTGGTTGTGACGTTGCAAATAATCTGTTCCGGCCAGTGTTTCGCATCCACTAACAACATGCTGGATAGTCTCTGAGCTCATTATTATTATTATTATTATTATGTATTTTTATCTCAGCTAATATGGGTATCTTTCTTCCAACCAGGAATGAACCACATTCCTGGGGTTGAATATAATCCATATAGCAGCTACAATACTTTTCTCAGGATATGGGCAGTTCCCAACATTGCTGTTTTTTGAATTTCATATAGATTTATATTTCCTGGCATTTTCTGTACGTATTGCACTATTGCTTTATTGGTAGTTCCTAATGCCCCTATTATGGTATGATGTCTGTTTTTGTTTTCCACATTCTCTGAATTTCTATTTTCAAGCCTGTTTATTTTATTATTTTTTCAGCTTCTTTTTGTGAGATGTTCATATCTTTGGGCACTGCAATATCTAATAATCGACAAGTTTTGTCGCTATTTTTTCGCACTATAATATCAGGTTTGTTAGCAGCTACTGATTTATCAGTTACTACTTGCTGGTTCCAAATAATAGTTATGTCTTCTTTGGTCATAACTGGTTGTGGGTTGTGTTCATACCACTTGTCGGTTACATCTATCTTGTATTCTTTACAGATTATGTAGTGTACAATTTTGCAAACATCATGGCGGTGTATGTATTCATTTTTTGCCAAGATTGGACAGCCAGAAACTATATGGTCTATTGTTTCTTCATACTGTTGGCACAGCCGACATTTACTATCTATATTTTCTTTCAAAATGGTTTTTCCTATAATATCTTGTTTTGAGGGTCTGGTCCTGTGCTGCTACCAGGAAGCTCTTCGTTTCTCCCTTGAGATGACCTGACGTCGACCAGTTAAATGATTTGTCTCTGTCTATCAATTTGTCTTCCATCTTGCTTATTGACTGTTCATGCATAGGTTTGCTTCTCCATTTGCCAAAAATTGTGTTTTTTTGATTTTCTCCCTGAAATTTGATTGGTTGTCTTCAATCTCTTCAACCTCTTGTTCTTCTGTTTCTATGGATTTTCTATATTTTAGTGCATTTTTCTTAATTTAATGTATATTATTTCTTTGTTGGTCACACTCTTTAAGAGTCTAAGATAAGGGTCATTGGTATTTTGGTAGATATAATTGTTTAGGTTTTATATTGCTATTTTGTATGTTGTTTCTATCTTAATTAAACCCCGTCCTCCTTTGTTTCTTGTTTTGTGGAGCTTCAGGGTTCGTCAATGTAAAGACCTTTCTTTCTTTGCACGTAGAGTCTATCAATATCAGCATTTGGGTGATGTTGTCCATGTAGAGTTAGCAATTTTCTAGTTTCCTATCAATTTTCCTCAATTATTCTAGTCGCCAATTGATCACTCCGAAGTTGTATTGCAGAAAACTGGTACTGCATAAGAATTAGTTGCTGAGAATTTGTTTTTTGCATTCAAACTTGTTTGTAGAATTTGTCTAGTTCTTCTGTTTTCAACCTGTTTTTCATTTGATTATGATCAATACCATCATTTTATTTTATTCACAAATATTTGTATGCGTTTCCTGGTTCTAATTGTTTAATGTTTGCAGAAGTGTTGAAATCTGTTTCTGAGGTATTATACAATTTTCCACGTTCTAAAGTTGAGTTGTTGAGCATTTGTTGAGCATTTATCCTTTCCGAACTTCATACCAATGTCCTCATTCATTATCTTGATTGTTTTTATTTGTGTTCCATCTCTTTCTCGGATTTTGCAAATAATTGTAAATCATCCATGTACCATAGATGGTTTATTCTAATTTATAGTTTTGTTCAGAGTATATCCTAATTTACTTGATTTTAGTTCTCTTGCAAGAGGAATGAGGGCTATACAGAAGAGTAATGGTGATAGTACATCTCCATGGAAGATGTCATTATTATTATTATTATTATTATTATTATTATTATTATTAATTATATGCATAGCCTTGAGGGATTGTTATGTTACTAAGATTGAATCAGGAATGCTCGAGACAAATTATCATTCTTTCTTTTAGCTCTATTGACGTGGAGTTTTTTTCTGTGCTACATTTTTGCATGTACATGTTTGCAGACACGTCAAATTGTTTGCATATTACAAGTTACAAATTTCAGATTACAAGTTATTTTCATGTTATTCATTCTTCCGTTTTGATTCGATATCTATTTTTACATACATTTGACCAAGAACTAAATTAAATATGTACGCTTAAAAAAGTACATTGAGAGAACATTTCAACAGATTTTTTCCTTCCAGAATGATTTAAGATCCATTATAAATTGATGTAAACTGTTCTATATTGTAGTCTTCTTAGTGTATTCGCACTAGCAATGAATCACTCATACATCATTTGATATTATTCGTCACGCATTGATTGTACCGTCATATAATACAGTGCATTTGGATTATATTCAAGTTCGGTACTGAAATTTGTTATGAATACTCACTCGTATTTTCCTTTAATTTACACAGTTTGCTGTATTTTGTGACGTGCAATTGTGACTAGTCGGGTTATTTGGACGGAGTACTGTAATTAATGTATTAATTGAAAACATTTTCTTGTTTCATTCGTAGCTGGCGGATGAAATGGGCATCCTCATCTGGCAAGATTTCATGTACGCTTGCTCCATGTATCCCGCCAATAGGAAGTACCTCTCATCTGTAAATGAAGAAGTGACGCAGCAAGTACGGCGCTTGCAGACTCATGCCAGTGTGGCAATATGGGCCGGCAACAACGAGAATGAAGGCGCTTTAGTCCAAAACTGGTGAGTTTTTGATGCTAGTGTGGCGTAAATCAAAAGATCTGTTTTTTTGAAAATACATTATTTTATTGGCATTTTCGGTAAGGTGGTAAAAGGAAAGTGTAATTTGATATGATTAAAAATAAAGTTTTCTCCATTTCTTTCGCTGATGGTGAGCGTTAGCCTTGCAACAGAATACGTTATCCTAAGCGAAAAATTATACGTTTAAAAGACATGAGTGAATAAAAGAAAAAACAAAATTAAAAATAAATACTATACATAAGGTGCTGTCAGTAATAAATAAGATTATTATAAGAAATGATACATTATGAGTGGGAAAACTCTGACTCCATATAAATAAATGTAAATGGAAGAAACGCTACATAAAATAAATTTAATACTAGAGTAACATGCCCTACTTTGTTGGAGCATTATTTTTTGAAAGGATATGACTTTGCTATTAATACTGTTTAGAACGATAACCAAAACAATCCATCCCGATATGTATTTCCCAAAATACCTTTTTGGTGTTCTAGAAGTATATTCAGAATGACCCAGAACTCCACGAAAAATTAGAAGGATGATAGAGCACACTAATAAGAACACAAAATCATCAAGGTGCATATGTCCGGAAATGTCTCCCGAAAAAGAAAAAATGACACTAAGACAGTGAAAGATCTCAAGACAAAAAAATGTGAAAGGCGCTTTATTAGGGGAACTGAGAAAGTATATAGGGGCTCAAAGTTAAATAACTACAGATGCAACAAATTGCAACTGATGTTCAAATTTCGGCTTGTGTGCAGCGATACAGGCCTCACATCGCCGTCGTGAGGATTCGCGAGGCTCCAGATAGGACATGCTCGCCATTGCGACGTCGCGTCGGTGCAAGTCCTCCAACACTGTTAATGGGCAGAATTTTGATCATCTGTTTTAATTTGCTATTGTTGAATTTGAAAAACTTATATCACTTGCTCAATTCCTCTAATAAAGCGCTTCAGGGCCATTCCACGTCAAATCAACACAGTTTTAATAGATTTTTTACATGACCCTCAGATTTTGATAAAATTTTGCAGGGAAGTATCCATCATACACATATTTTAAGAAAAGTTTCAGTTATTATTGTTAAATTTCGACCCGTTTGGAAGTTACAACAATGTAAAGTTTAAACAAATTACCCGAAAACAGCCCAACAAAAATCTTTTGAATTGCTGTGGAAGCTTTCCTAATTGAGGTAGAGAGCTGGTAGAGGTCATTTTACAGCTTATTTAATGATCTTTACAGTGATATGCCATATGCCATAGGTTATGGAGAAAAAACACTTGGTCAAAATCAAACTTTTGATTTTCAATTTCTCAATATGTGCTGCTTTGAAAGTTTTCAAACTAATACTAGAAATAGTTTATATCCTTGTAAGTCACCTGGGAAAATATGAGTGTGTAATGAAAATGGCTTTGGTGTTAAATCAATAAAAGAATGTTGGTTTCTTGCCGCGTATCGCGTGCGGAAGTAGAATTTTTCTCTTAATTCTTGCTATACACTATAATTATGTGAAATATTGCTCCAGTAAGATAATGCAATGTATATATTGTCAGATAAGCGTCTCGTTTTGATTTTGATAAACTGATTTCTGAGAAATGTAGAACTATTTACAAAAATTATGAATTTGTGTTTTTTTATTTTCAAGAATCTATTTTTTAGAAAATATTCTTATTGCATCCTAGGAACCTAGTGAATATTTAAGAAAGTGACCTGAAATAGGCACTCTACCAATTTTAGAATCACAATATCTCCCCAAAACATATCACGCGTTAAAATATAACTTTTTTTATTTTTCCTTTAATTGTGAAAGCAAACTAATGAGAATGCATGCTGTTCGTTTCACAAATAAATTCTGGTAAGATTTAAAATATCTTTACTGTTCAGGAAGTACGGCAGTGAACAGCTACCCCTACCAAAACCTCGAGCACGTACCAAAACTAAAATACCAGTCACGTACTTGCAATTCATGCCGAACAATGGTTGTCGTGCACAAAGGCTATTGGGGAACGCCTAGTAAGACAATGCGAACTCATATGAAAAAAAAATTGTACTTTCTGAGACTTAACTCAGACCGGTTGATAAGTGCTTCACCCTAAAACGCTTCTATTCCTTACTTACGTTGAAGGACTATAGGAAGTGGCTTGATTTCACGATTTAGGGACGCAACTGGATCATATGGTCACATTTCTGCGCGTTGAAAGGACACATGGAAGAGAGAAACGTTTATGCAACCGGATTATCACGATTTTACTTCTCATTGAGCCAAAATCTCGAATGGTTCATTCTGGAAACCATCTCAAATGTTCCTTTTCCAATATTTGCACTTGGTTGCGATACCAGATTAGCTTGGGTAAATCAATTTACGGTGCACGGAAAAGAAATACCTAAGCTGGGTAGCTAATGTATTGGTTGCCAGCCGGACAGACAAGGCATGAGCTCGCAGAGCTAACATCCGTTTGCTATGACGTGAATTTTCGTCCTTCTGTACCACAGCGTACAGCATTAGCTCTCACAACTTAAGTAGAATAACGAAAGGGAACCCAGAGTACAGGATGTTGCCAACCAGTAAGCATTTAATATTAATTCGCCGTGAGTCAATGTCGACTCATCTGCAGTCTTTTTTCTCTGTACGACACTCATTTTTATTACAACTCTATGATCTTACCTTGTTTAAACACAGGCGCGCAGCAAGCGTTCTTTCTTTTCGACGTCCGTCTTCTAGTATCCGATAGCGTCAGCATTCGATCCACGGTTCTTTCCCTCTGAAGGTGCGAACGTTACCACTGAGCTACTGCAGTATAATTATTTATTGTCTTGGGTTACGCTGTCTTAGAGTTGGAACCATAGTATTGTTACAATGAATAGTAAGTACGTAAAATTGTTATCATCTAAAATGTTGAAAAATATCTTTAAATACTAAGAAAATAGTTTTTATGTATCTAAACGTTTCTTTATTTTGAATATACTTGAAATTTATTCTTATTAGATTAATACATTTGAAAATATCGTTATTTAAAATAATAATTTGGTATTCGTCAACATTAACCTTCAGAAATTCAAAATATCAGGGTACGGCTGCTCGACGTCGAGAAAGCACTGTACATTTTCGTCATCTAGACTTCCCAAGTTTCGGCCTACGCAATGTCGGGATGGCGTCCTTTAGTTGTTGTAATGAATCATTTTGTTCAAATAAACAACTATTCAGTTGCGAAAGACATGGTCGATTTGACTCTATAAAACAATTACTGAGGCTGCGCCATCTCAGTCATGAGTCAACGAACCGAATGTATAGAATTGTCATTTAGTGGGCACTACGAACGAGATTGCCGGTGAGGAACTAACAACAGTTCTTGTAGCTGTCAGATTTTTGAGCGGGACTGAGATGTTGCGCGTAAAACTTATAAGCCATAGCTGTTGATGTAACTATCTTCCTCCTAGACAAAACAGCGTTATCTTCCGCAGGTATAGAAAATTGGTCTCGTTCAGACGAAAACTGTTTTAGGGCAGCTACAGCGTAAGCTGTGGCAGCTAATGGTGCTGCCTGTCCGCTAGACAGCCAAGGCGTGAGCTATGACAACTAACTTTAGGTTGAGCTATCCAACTTATTTTTTTCCGTGTGGCATATAAGAACGTCATTTTGTGAGAATGGTCTGGATAGCCAAACTACTGAATTGCTGAATCAATAGCGTGGGTGGTGATACCATAATTACTTTGTTGTACATTTAAGTATTTACCATTTTTGTTATTTACATTACTTTTTATACTATTTAGTTATTGGTCTATGGCTTTAGTGCACATATAAACGGAGAGATAATAGTGTTTAATGTATTTCAACTCGGATAAATTTTTCCGTGTCAATTATTATGTGTACTATTATTACGTATCATCTATGAAAATAATTTTAAATTTATTTGTTTTGATTCTATGATTGATAGGTATGGAACAGCAATTGATAATAGTCAGTACACGAGAGATTATATCCTCTTGTACGCCAATACTATCCGTAAAACAGTTATGAATATGGATCCTTCCCGACCATTTGTCGTATCGAGCCCTTCGAACGGCGTGAAGACCGATGAAGCTGGCTTCATTTCGACTAATCCAGCAAGTGATCATTACGGTGATGGTGAGTATATTGATACCAAAACGTAATCATTATCATAAGGAAATTCCTTCAAGGGATTATAATAATCATTATCATAACGAATGCACGTAGGCAAGTCAATAAATGAGTCGCAAACCTAGATAGAGGCAATAATAATCAATATTTATTTCACTCTACGACATAATCATTCCGCACATTCTTACACTATCCCATCTCTTTACAAATCCTTGAAAGCCGGTGGTAAAGAAGTCTTTTCGTGGCTATCGTAGCTAACGAGTAACCTCTTTGATTACGGTATCATTAATTTCAAAATGATGGCTACCCAAGTGATTTTGAGGAGTAAAAATTATTGTTGACTGCAGTTGACACCTCCGCCGAACGACCCCATCTTGTTAAACTTCTGGATCGAATTGAACACAGCTTTCCGTGAGAAACAGTCTTCATTATACACGGGATACAATTCGTGATGCACTTCTCCTGTGACAGTCCTGTGACCCACAAAAAAAGTCTGTTCTTTTCGTGTACACTCATGCAACACAACCGCCATCGCACACTGACTGCCTCTGACTGACTGCGTACCTACAAGATGTCACGCATCCTATACGACTAGCATACATTGCTGCCATCTTCTGGCGAAAAATGCTCTCGTAATTTAAAATAGAATAAGGAAAATGACGTTTGCGACGTATATTGACTTGCCATCGTATCAACCTGGTAACAGTCTCTTTGAGGCGGAGGTCTTCCGTGAAACCGAAGGTTTTTCTCAATTCGAATCCCGGTAAGGTATGGGTGTTTTCATCGAGTGTTGTACCCGTGAAAGTCAACGGGAAATCGCCACTAGTTGCATGTAAGCATTACATTCACCGCAAACCCTTTATTCTCCAGTATAACCATGCTGTAGGTGCGTCTGGGGTTGCCTATTATTAGCACGAGATGGTTCAAACAGTATCCGGGCTTCAAACCTAAGAGGTATGACAAAAGAGTACATGGAAAAGAGGGACATTAGAATACTTGTGATTTTGAAGTTGGTGATGAGGATGAAAAGATATTAAAATGATCGTATGTTTCAATAGCTGTTAAAAAACTAGTGTGATCACACTAACATGATCGTACTAAGCAGTTGGCTCACTTTGACGCGAAATCAGTACAATGCAATGTACGTAGATTATTCAGTTTTCGCTTTTAAAATAAATAAACGTTATGCATTAAATAATAAATTTAATCATGAACGTAATCTTCATAAAAGTCCATCCATCGAAGTAGTGCCACCTGAAAACAATTTATGAATTACCACAATTCAAATTCTGTGGGAGTCATTGAGGATAGGGTCTAGAGTAGATTCACCTGGAATTTAGCTCATGAACTAGTCACAAATATAATTAAATTTGTACTTTAAAATAAAATTTAAAAAGTACTACATTGTTGGAATGTTACTTTACAATTCAGGTTCAGAATTTCATATATGTAAACATAACACATTTTGTCAATTGCGAAGGATGACGAGAGTAAAACATATTTGTTACATGCATCATTGAAAATAAGAAATCTTAATACTAATATTTCAATTTAATGCAATTAGTTCCACAATCTTCCGTTGAGGTTTAAATCACTCTTTATTATATCTCTATTATTATGCAGCAAATAATTTATAAAAGCATCTTCGTAATTTTGGTTTTCCATCCATTTGTAAAGTAATGTATTTCTATCCTCTCCCCTTCTTCATATTATTTCTCACCTTTCTCGCAATTTTAATTATTATTATGTAAATCCTGATGTACTGTATCACGCGGGTAGACACTATTTTGTTGTAGCCATTGGCGTTTTTGTAGCAGCTTTGTAGTTTCGTCATGCGGCATTCCATTTGGAAACGTACCTCCGATGTATCGCATGGGTGGAAACTATTTTGTAGAAGCCCTTCTGTGGCGATAATTTCTTTCTTTGTAGTTTCATCGTGCAACGTTTCACTTGCATTAGTTGTAATTTGCTTCCTCACACTTGTATCGTATACTACCCTTATAGACTTCGACTGGCTGAGAACTCTCATCTTTACTCCCGATATTTTTTAAAAAAATTTTGGTACTACTAGTTCTATATGGCTATTACTGAATACAAAAGATCTGAATTAAATTTTGATAAATGATATTTGTGTCAGATTTTGAAACCTTACGATCTCCTGGCACCGAGGCTAAAACAAAAATGTTAAACTTAAGCAAAGAAAAATCTATATCCAATTTTGAATAGATCGTTTGGACGTGAACCAACCCCAAAGAATTTCGACGCTCTGGGCATTGAAGTATCAACACTAACCGAAAAAATCAAATACGTGTAACGTTATAAAAAAATGTCCAAATGAAATTTATAGTTTTATGTTTTTCCTTAGTAATTACCTGCTCGCGGCCAGATGTTTTTATACGTCTCTGCAGATATAGTTACTGTATAGTTTTAAGTTTATAACTTTTGTATTTATACATGGTAAATAAAATTCAAATTCAAAAATTCGAAGTTTGGAAAACTCGCTGTGGGGAGCCCAATGACCCACCCTGGAGAACCTGTCTCATTATCTGGATAAATAAACCATTCGAAACGTGTTGTATGATTGTTTCCTCCTTTCTTACGTAAATGCGGTGTGTTTTCAGTGCACTACTACAATTACCTCTCCGACGGTTGCAATCCGGATACGTATCCTATACCTCGATTTGCGTCCGAGTACGGCTTCCAGTCTCTGCCATCCCTTACAACGCTTCGTGCTGTAGCCACGACGGATAGAGACTTAGCCGCAGGGTCCCACTGGGCACGGCTTCGTCAGCATTTGGATGAAGGCTACCTGAAGATGGCACACCTCGTGGGATTGCAAATGCCAATCCCTGTCAACTGGTCCATCCCTGAAAACTTCCCTACTTTTATCTATTTGACGCAGGTTAGATGCTGCTTCTTTAATTGTACATTGCTATCTTTACAAATACGTATCACGGAGGGGGAACTACAGCGAGGACGCTCAATCTGCACGTACTAGCATAACCACTTTTTCGTGTCTTGCGTCTTATCAGCCAATATAAGCTTAATTTCGTACATCTAGCTTTCATATTATTCACTTTCTATAAGCGTTTAAACAAAAATATAAGATATATTCTTTTTATTCCGATAGTGAGTCAATGTTGCTAGAAAAGCACCTCCGCTACCCCTCTCCCCCAAAGGCTATTGCGCAAGGTCATGCGTGTCCGGGATGTATAAGATGTAAAGAACAATTTTAATGTGCATTTCACACCAGAACCAACTTACCAGACTCACGGAATGCAAATTACATAATAGAACGAAACATTGCCATACTACGTTTCACTGAAACACTCCGATTGTTTGTGTAAATTAAGAAGTTCTCACTTGTAGGTAATTTATAAAGAATTCTTAATTATTCTTTATACATTGTTGTTTCATTTTAAACTTCTTTTCTTTTGAAGTTGTTAGGAAATATATTATAATCACAATCATCAACTATATTACATTTTTTCATTAAAATATATTTATTTACAAACACACACATGCAAATTCTAAAATTTAATATTTAATTGCAAATCTAAGTCTTCTTTATATTAATTAAACAAGTACTATATGATGTCACCTAAATAAGAAAAGAAAAGTGAGTATTGAGTTTGCGAAGTGTTACTCTGTATGTGTGTTCTCGCAATTGTGCGCACGACGCAGTATCAATAGTTTTTTAAATCGCGCTCGCTTGCAAATGATCTTATGGAGGAAAAAAGCATATAACATCCTTTTTTGAAGGCAATTTTATGATAACTATTTCATTTACAATAACGATTCTTCAATTAAACTTATCGTTGAAGAAATATTTTCGAAAAACAGTTTTTTGGAACCTTTGACCTTAAATAAATTTTTTGGCACTAGTCGGATCCATGGGGACTTTTGATATTTCATTTGAAATTATGATATTAAGGTGTATACCAAATTTCATCTCTATACGAATTTTTGCTTAGTGAAGCAACTATTTTCCCTGGACTATTCATTTCATTAACGAAAGAGAAATTGGTCGAACCCCATGTGATAGATTATATATTTTATGTCACTGAAATTTAAGACAATATGTTTGCAGATGTCCCAAGCTTTGATGATTCAAACACAAACAGAACACTATCGCCGTCTACGCAGCCAAGTGTTTAGTGACAACAGAGGTTTATGCATGGGAGCTCTCTACTGGCAACTCAACGATGTGTGGCAGGTCTGGTTGCTACTGATGTTATTCTTTTGCTTGATTTCTTACGAAAAATGGTTTTAATAAATGCATTTTTTTTTCAACAGGCTCCATCTTGGTCCTCCATAGGTAAGCAACGGCAGGAGTTACAATAATTCCTCTCTGTAAGGGGTAAGGGAAAATCATGTAGTTTGTTTAGTGTTATGTACATTGACGGGTCGTGAGTATTTAACTCCTTCCAATATCAGAGCAATAATTTTGTGGATTTTCATTGGGCCATAGAAATATGAAAACAATTTTATAACTGTACATTTATGATCCTAAATGCTACCGATGTATTGCTTGAAATTCGGTATAGAATATTGCATGATTCTTTAGCTGTATTCACAAATATTTGAATTAAGTTTTCCTCTATATTTCTACAACTCCAATGCGCCTGAGATTATTCCCATAGCATACGCGATTTTCCTTTTCCAATGGATTTCTAAAAAAAATCATTAAACAAGGGGGATTAAAAAATTCCACTCCAATTTAGAGTGCTGGATCCTGCCTGTTAATCTTTGCCTCGTCATTATGTTGTGCTAGATTTCGAAGGTCGTTGGAAACCGCTACACTACTTCGCCGAACAGTTTTTCGCTCCCCAAATGGCGTCGGCGTATGTGAACACAGCCAAAGAGTTGCTCGTGTACGCGATCAACGATCATCAAGATCCTGTGATGGCGGTGGTACTCCAAGGGAGCGCAGGACGCTGGGACGACTCATGGAAAGTCGATCAGGAACCTGAACGCTCTTGGACAAATCTCACCTCAAGATTCGTTATGGTTAGTTCTCACAATTCTTAAAGTAATATAAGCGTGCCATGCGCTAGTCAAGCACATAACAATGTACGAAGTGTTCAATAATGGAGTTTATTCTGTTTATATTAAAATAATCATTGTAATGGTTATTCATGAATGTATGATTAAAAAATACTGCGAACACTTTTTAAGTTGAAACAATGTATGTGAAGAATGGACTCTCGTTTGACTGGACTTTTCTAGTTTCCCGACAGTTTTCCTCAAATAATTTTCTTAATTGTCTGGAAAGGAAAGGCAAACTTTACACGGTCTTTTTTTAAATTAAATTTATAACAGGTATGGTATTTTTATATCAATTCTTTTAGAAATTGTATGATTTTTTTAAAAAGCCGTTTCACCAGAGTCTTTATCCATAACAGCTCGTGCAGCTTCAAGATATATATATATATATATATATANATTTTTTTTCAAACTTTTACCAAAGGGGAGGGGACCGATTACTCACTCCTATGGGAGCCACTTACAATAAAAACACTGCACTCTGGTGTTCAAGCAACAAACAAAATACTTTATTATTCATAATGTCTCTAAATGAATTGTTACACAGGACACTGGTAAATGGTCACAATGCTACACATTGCTTCGCCTACTGCGCTCTTGGAATGTCTTATTGAAAGTCTTTTTACATAGTACTCACCAAGATCTTCTTGATTTTGGGCTCCTCTGTTCATTACACTCTCCGTACAATTAAACACTTTAAATCTTGCACTCGGCCTACTGACATTTATTTAACAATTTATGGTATACAAGGCTAAAATAACATTATCAAATTCCCTGTACACTATTACACAATACACAAGATGTCTCGTGATGTCGGACTGGATGAATACATGGCCACTTTCGTGTTCTGTCTGCGCCTGCACTTCAAGACGACTTCATGTACGCGATTGTGTTCATGGGCTAATTAGTTGCTATTAATGTTCGCACTTTTCATGCTCTGATCTATGCATTAATTGCATCGAGTATCAGTACTGATTGTTTCCTGATTCTTTTCGGAAAGCCTCACTTGTGCTATCACAACTAATGAACGAATCCCAAAATTCAACAATTCAAAATGTTTGATCTAATCTAAAACTGATTCGTTCTTCTTACTGTCACCGCACTGCTCTCACTAAGAACTTGCGTTCATCACAAATTTCACTAACGCGTCTCTCCACCAATAATTTTCAGTCAGTTTATCATAAAGAAAACTCTCGAAATTTTTCACTGTCTCATCAAAAAAATATAAACTCTCGAGAATTTTTCACCGTCTGGATGCGTCTTTAAAACAGAAAGAACTTTCTCGTAATTTTTTCACCGTCTGCCCCTTTGTGCTTCTGTGCCCTATTTTTTATAGACAATTCGCGTCACGTGACGTTCCCCTTCCTATCATTCCTTCCTTCTACTACAAGCCCTTGGTTCTTTCCCCCCCTTAATTTTAATTGGAAGTTTCCAAAAAGATGTAAGTTGCATTTTCATGTTGCCAATCACACGATTTAGCTCCTCCCACCGTGGTTTTCTATTGGTTGTTCCCATTCTCCTTTCTTCCAAGACTTCTGCAGCTAGACGAAGGTCAGTCGGCCATTTTGTTATTATGCTGCTTTTTGCGGCATGCTTCTTAGATCCCATTTTTTCTGGTTTTATGGCTAGGCGGCGTGGTACCCTCTCCGTTTGACATCACCCCATTTCTGCTACAACTTATCCCGACCGTCGGTACTCCTCTTGAACCCAAATTTTTTATTACTTCCTTTTGAATTTCGCCCTCGTGTGTTTTTGCTGAACCCATTGCCTCAAAATTTTACATTTCAATATATATTCTTCCCTTGGCGAGCCGTGTCCCAAGAGACATGTGCCGTGAGCCTTCTCGTCGTTTGTCGCAAACGTTCACCCACGTTGCTTTGGGAAATAATATTCCCTTACATCCGCTCTTTTTCTGTGCTATCTTTTGTACTGAATTTCGATGCTCGTTTTTCTAAAGATTCCTTTTTCAAGTTCAAAATTGGCTACCTCTGAACATGTGTCTTCGTCGCTACTCCTTTGATTTTTTTTTCAAGTAATAGATTTTATGACATTTTTGTACTCAAAACTTTCTACAGAGCCTGTGATGTCGCACCGACACTACTCTTCAGACCACCCAGGTCCCTTTCTGCTAGCTCCTATGTTGGCCCATGATTTTATATTAAATTTTGAGAACGTGATATTGAATTATCAATTAATTTAATCCACGGTCTCATTATATATTCTTCAAATATAAGCTTCGCAAGTTTCAAATTTTATTACACGAGATGAAACAAAATAGTTTATTCTTTCATTAAAGAATTCACTACTTCCAAAACCAGTCACCTTCAGTTATTCGTTTCCAAGTGTGGATTAAGTATTTGGTGAGCTTATGTATGAGAAATAAAGTACAAAAATCCGGACAGTCGTTGTGTAGAATTATTTAAACATACGTTTCTAACATCTCTAGGTAGTCTTAGGGCAATATTGCCAATATATATGTCGCAACCCAATAGAGAGCTGGCCTATAATGAATGAAACATTTATCCAATTAAATGGCTGAAGATTTTCAGCCTCTTTATAAACTGCCTGGCGTTCGCAACCAGTTAATAAAATGGACCACTTATTATCTGGCTGAACGTTTTCAACCATTTTATAAATAGGCTACCTCTCGACCGTCATGTTATCGAATAGAGAATTTTCGGCTACTTAAATAGATTTATTACATTCATCATGGACCGGTGGCTCCCCTCCGGAAAATGAATTAATATGTAAATTTAAGGCGTCTTCAGCTGCTTATGACATTATATATTCAAAATATTAATTTTTATTATCATTTCGCTGATAAATAAAATTATGATTAAATTTGTTAAATTACCTCATTAATTTTAATAAACNATATATATATATATATATATATATATATATATATATATATATATATATATATATATATATATATATATATATATATATATATATATTATCGTTTAAATGATATTATATTATTATTTATATTATTTATATATATTATTAATTTGTTATCGTTTAAATGATTCCTCTGACATATTGTTTGTGGTTGGCAGAAAGCGGCATCAAGTCAGCTCTTGCTATCAAAGAGTATTTACTCCCTCATGGCCGATATGCCGGGTTGTCGTACAACCCCCGAATATTGCTACTTGGAACTACGGCTTGTGGCTTTGCCCGATGCGCAGACGCTGGGACCTGTACGCACTGTGTTTCCAGTACCTCCGAAAGACGTGCAAGGAATATATGTTCCTCACATCACGGTAAGCTCATGTCTAATAGGCGCAACCAGGTATTGGGATGAGGGAGCAAGGAACAAGGTCTTGACCTACTAGTGTACGAAGTACAATACATTTCATCTTCAATGATACAATGATAATGATACAATGCGGAAACATGATACAGATCTCTACGTTTGTACAAATCCTGGAGCTCGTCAGATATTTATCTAGCTGTTTGGTCTAGAGACTAGTTGGACTAAATGCTGATATCACCTAGCATGTTTTATTTTGAATCCGATATTTCGAAAAAAAAATATTTGATGTAAATATCTTTATCAGATGAATCAGTATAGCGTTCATTTCTCTCTTTTAAATTTCTTTTGTTTTTTTAGTATTTAGTGTAGGTGCTCTCCCGCTTGGCAACGCACTTTTCCTAGTGCGATATGAAGACATGACTTTTTAATGACATTTCTTTCTTTCATTTCCGATGTAGGTCAATCGACATTTCGTAGAAAGTAATGAGTTCGGAAATAAATATTTCATAAGACCCCTATAAGAAACACGAATTAATGTGTTAGGAAAGTTATGTATATTATAAAAAAATAGAAAATTTCTTAACATTTCTTATTTGAAACATAATGGAGGATTTAGCATACTATTTTCTTTATTCATACATAAGGGAATTGCTTGATTTGTCTCGCTGTGAAATTAAGATTTTCTGAAGAAGCATTTTTTGAAAAGCTTGACTTCCTTCTAAAATTGTTTTCCAATGTTATATCTATTTTACTTTCCATTTTGCATCTATCCTTTCCATTTTTTACCTATATACATTTTTCATGGGATAAAAACAGTTTGCTCCGTATCCACCTAATATCTCTCTCTTAGTTTCGATAACCGTGAAATAGAAGAGACGAAACTTTTTTGTATTAGTATCGACTACGGTCAGGTGAAAATTGTGACGGACTGGAACTCGAACCCGGAACTTTCAGCTGTAGCAGCAGGTGTGGTATCACTGCACCACCCGTCTGGACTACAAAAGCTCGTACACAACATCCTGTTCCGGTGAACCTGCATCACATCTCTAAAGAGGGGATAAGAGACCAGTTTACCATGACACGTTTTTTTTTCAATTTTGATACTATCATATTCAACAACTTTTAATTAGTTTTATCATTTAATAAAATAATTCATTATATTTGATTTATTTCACGTTTATATGTGGAACATTACTGCTAGATACGTAGGGGAAGATGGGGGAACAAGAAAAAGCGGTATCAAAAAGACAAAACTTTTCTTGTAATTTATTTATTATTGTAAACTTCTTAAAACATCGTATAAAAATAGTACATTATAATTGTAATGTTTAAGTTAAAAATTAATTAAACTAAGTCAACTCTTCCGAAAACTTTACCTACTTATTGTTATATTTTTGTTTACTACTGGTTTATGTATGTATTTCCACCTAAACTTTTTATTAAAGCTTGGTATAGGTAAAAGAGCATTTCAACTTTTTTTATTTTATTTTTATTTTTTTAATAAATTTTATCTAGAAGTCACATTTCTTACTGAGCAGAATGTTTTTTGTCTTAGTTTTATGATTGTTTTGTTGTTCTCATTCTGTTTTAAATAGGGAATTTATGTATTGTTACGAGTTAAGCTTTGTTTACGAGTTAAGTAGGTTATTAGTTTGCAAGAAATAAATGACTATGTTAAATATTTTTATCTCTTTTAAATAGTTTTAGATCGACTTTATTCTCTTTGATAGAATCATTTAGAAAATTCTCTCTAAAATACAAGTAAAGTTTATCACTATTTGTTTTGAACTTTTTGGGTTGTAAAATGTAAAGGTTTCATTTATTTATGAAGTTTTCTGAGGTCTTTTATGAATCGATACTGAGTGTCACATAAAATTGTTGTGGTACTTATACAGTACATAGATTAAATACGGTAGTATAGATTATGTATAGGCGCTGTTCCCCCATGTTTATTTCCCTCTGAAAATGTTTCACGAGATTAAACTCCCGTAGAATTGGATCTCACTAGCGCTCGTTATCGTGGGTCATAGGTGGCTGAAACGAATACATACGTACATACTTACATATACATATTTACTAACGTTCTTACATTTGTACAGACTATATACGTACTTACACACCGAGTTAGTTAAATTACGCCCTGAATGTGTGACGTCATAACGTTTTCAGTCGTTGAAAAAAGAATACTATCTACTCTAGTATCTGAAATTTAAAATCATGAAGGGGTTGTTATGTATAATGAAAACTTTTGTACCAAACTTTTCGTCACCTGATTATGTCATAAGGAGCCCAATACCAAATCGTAAAATAACATTCTGCTCTCTTTCCCTTTCAGGTGGAATCAGTGTCTGAACCCGACGGAAGCGGCACTCTGGAAGTGGTGATAGAATCCGATAGACCCGCTGCTCTCGTGTGGTTAGAGTCGGGAACACTTGCGGGTCGCTTCTCGCAGAACGCCTTTCTGATGTCGGAGCCAAGGAAGAGTGTTCGTTTCCTTCCTGATGAAACAACACCGACACCGACTGCTGCCGAACTGCGCAAGGCCATCACGATCGCCTCACTAGCCAGTACGGAGCCGAATGTAGGTTATGATTTCAGCCGGAAAGTTATAAAGAGGAGTCCGACTCTAGAAGAATGGATACTTTCTTTCTTTAGCATCCTCATTTAAATTATTTGTGTATGGAATCGTTATGGATCAAATCGAGAGTGATACCGCGTGAAGAAAGGGTCTATTTATGTGTTTAATAAGTAATACACTTGTTTTGTCTAATCGTTTGAAAATATTCAGAATAATATATTTTTTCAAGAAAATTTTTGTCGTATTAATGACTGTGGAGGAGATTGGCATTTCCTTCTAGTTTCATCTTACGAAACATTTCTAGTTAATAAATATTTAAAGTGTCTTTTTGAGCATGTTTAACATTCTAATACTTTTGCTGTGAAGTGTTGAATTTTTAGTAAGGTATCGGAGGATATTATGACTTTAGAAATATTTTCGGCCTTTGTTTTTGGAACTTTTGGGAATAAAATTTCGTGACGTGTCAGATTACCCATCAAAGAAGAAGAAAAATATCTGCCGTTTTCGATACAATAATATTGATTTTCCAAGCTCGTAACTGTCATAATACCACCATCTCCTTTCATTCACGACAAAACTGATATTTTATTGAACAGTTAGGTAAGCGATACTAGTAGAGTGCTTTGTTTTCGGATTTAATGGTTCGGAAATGAAATAAAAGGTAACAGACGGTATTTTGCTTTCGAATATCGGCGTTACCAATAAAAAAAAAAAAAGAATAGAAATGAAAAATATAAATTGCAAATTTGCACATTCATAGTCATCTGTATTAAACGTTCTGTATTATTATCTCGACGAGGAAGTAACGTTTCCGACATGTTGTTAATATTGTTCACATGGGCCATAAAAACAAAAAATGGGCAATCACGTACATAGGAACGATTTCACTGTGAGCCTTCCTTTACGTTATTACTCATGTTGTGTAGCTAAAGAGATTATGATCTACATCGGTCAGTTTCTGGGTTTATTAACCGCTACAGGTGGAGATGCCATAATACCTTTCGACACCTTATTTCTTGTAATGTTTGACATCCTTAAATGAAATAAATCAGATTGTATTTTCTAATGAAAATTGAAATAATGCCTTTTTAATACAAGTGTACAAGTTAATTAATTGGTAATATGCACATGTTATCGAGCACCTTACTGTTTGTATTTGTTTTAATCATGTGAAAGAAAAGAACGCATTTTCAATTATATAGACATCTCATACATGATTTAATTTGCAATGACTTTATTTGAATTTGTGTTTCTATGAAAAACTTTCTTCATGATCCTGAAATTTTACATTTATTTTGAATTGATTTTATCACATCATTTATTTTAGTTTAAGAAGCCAAATTCGTAACCAAATGCGTGAAGAAATATCCAGATGAGCATATCCTTAGTCACATGCGCATGTACTCCTAACAATTACTTGAATTCCCCTGGAATGACAATAAACTCACATTATTTGATAAATATTGTTGAAATTATGCAATAAAATTNTATATATATATATATATATATATATGAAAATAATCTGTACTGATAACAATACCGCATTGGAGTTTAATAACCTCTTTGTGCGACGTTTGTTTAGCCGCGCGGAAAGATATAAAAATAAATAAAACCACAAGTAAATATATGTGTGAATTGTTCATAATCTCCAAATAAACCCATTTATATGACTAATATTTTAAACGCAGAGATATTTAATCGTGAAAGTTTTTTAATCACACGTCACAATTGCAAACAATTTTCTCTAAATTCATCAACCCTCTTACAAAATTAGCATTATATTTTTTGAGTGCTTCGTTGGGACAAAACTACCGTGGAATTCACTCATTGTTACCTCAATTAAAAAATCACTTACCTGAAAAAAATTGACATTTTGTACAAAATCTTTTGTGACAAAACTTGTTTCTTCCTCTCCAATAATTTCACAAAATTATTTTTTTTAAAAAAATTATTTAATTTTAAGACTTTTCAGATCGACTTAAAAGCAGATAAAATAGTGTTTTGGTTTTGTAATTTCAATTTATAACATTTTATAAACATTCAACTGAGCTCGGATACCTAACATTTTTTTTTCTGTAAGAATCGCGCCATAGACGTACATATAAATAGACCGAGTGGTGTCTGCTGTGGGTTGTCCGCGATAATATAAGACAGAAGACACTGACATCGCCTTATCTCTCACATACTCACTTGTAGGAGGGAAGGTATTGTGCCCAGTAGCCAGCAGATATTCAGGAGAATCGAGTTCCCCTACCTACTTTAGATGTACGAGAGAGAGGAATACCAAACTTCGTTTTCTCATTCGGATAACCGGTAAATAAAACCTCTGGGTCTCTCTATATGTAAGTCTATAGTCTATGTGTCCGGAGATGATGTGACACAAAACATAATATAGTGGTTATTTCATTAAGGTAGAATGATTCTTCGCGTGACTCCTGTTAACGGGCCTATTTTTACTTAACTAAGAAAAAACAATACTCTTACCCATGTAAATGTAAAAAACCACTTCCATGTACGTGGAAGCGGTACTTATTTATCACATTAAACATTAATGCGAGGTCGGTAAAGATATATTTCCATAAACATTTCTTACCTCAACGCTAAAACACTGCTTTGCTTCAGGTATAACTGAAAGTTTGGGAAGTTCAAGTGATGCACGAACGAATATTATCCACTACTACCAACTTAACCGCGAGAAAAATTCATAATAAAATCCAAATTGTAAGCTAATCATTTATGTTTAATGCGAAAACTATAATTTTATATTATGAATAATTATAAACCATTTTTAGATAATGTAAATATTTAAGAATTTTCCTCGAAAGTTTTATAAAAATGATGGATGAAGTAGTGAAATAAGAATCCTTGAAATGGGTTAGTTTCATTTGTTTTCAAATATGTTCAATGAAGAAATGGATTTTTAATAATCACATTATAATTGTAAGCCTTGAAAGAGGTGAAATTCGTTTTTGAAATTTTCTCATGGGATCGATATAAAAGGAGAATATAAAGAGGTCGTAGTTTCTTCAGTAAAGATTCATATTAAAAGTTGCTTTTATTTTGAGAAATACAAATTGGAGAAACAAAACATATATTATTTTCATCTGTTTTGTTACATTTCCATCACTTTATCATACCTATCGAAATTATATTTCTTTGAGATATCGTTAATGAATTTTTATTGGAATCATTTTAAATAATTCTATTATTGAGTTTTTAAGTTATATAATACACTTCATTTCATTTGGTTACTTGCGATGCAGTGAAATAACTTGCGATGCACTGAGAAAAGTTTTGTAAGGAATGACGGATTTTTGCAATTGTATTCACGCTCTATCACCTCATATGAACCGAATTCTTCTCGCTGAAAACTATTTTGTTTTTAGTAAGGAATTTGTTCCACGATTCTTCAATCTGGTTCTATGTTCAATCCTGGGCTGAATTTCTAGTCGAATCTACAAATCTAAAACAATGTGATATAATCGAAGAAGCTTGAATGTGAATGAAAACACTTTATGGTGTTTTGTGAAAGAGGGGACGTTAAAAAGTGTCCATCTCGCTTTGTTGGTTAATCTAATTGGACTTCGTGAATAATTGATGCAACAGAACAATGAAAAAGTAGCCAATAACAAATTTGTAATAATCATTGAAAATCTGGGAAGGCGAGAAACTTAAACTGTATTTCGTCGTATGGAAGCATCAAAATAGACGAGTTTGTAACATGATTGTAAATTGAAAAACAAAGTTGATTCTCAAAAGGAAAAAAAATTATCTTGAATCAAGGCAAGATATGAGTATAATTAGCAAAAATTCTTAACTCTTTTAAATATTTTGTTAGATTATTATTGCCATATTTCTTTTCAACACGGTGTTTTCCCAATAACTTAGAATCTGCAAGCTCATGATTTCTCATTTACGTATTAGAATGTCCTTTTAAGTCAATTCAATTTTAAAATGAGAATCATTTTAAGGAGGATTTCCTTTGAGGCCAACTTCCGTTAAAATAATGAATTCCAATCTCTAAATATTAATATTTGAGAAACTATTCAGCGTAGACGATGTCTTTTTTGTTTTTTTGTTGTCTTTTTGGAGGAGGGGCTTTGGGGCTTTCCAACATCTAGATCATTAGAGCCCTTGCAGGTGGGGAAAATGTAGTTTCACCCCATGGGGGAGAAGCTGACGTGACTCTTCTCTGTGTGTGAGACTTGCCGAATACCTCGACCATACTCACTAAAAAATACTTCATGATTTCACCAAATAACCGCAAGCCATGTTAAAACTGAATATCATATCATAAAATATATCGTATCTGGAATTGTATTATTCATTTTGACTAGATCTGAACAAAAACAATTTTCTTTTTCGATAGTTTACAAAATTTACAAAAAACTCACCTCCTGTCGCCTTTTGCGTGCTTTTTCACGATGATGGTGCAAAATTTTGTCTTAAAGAAATGTTCAAAATTAATGTCTCATAAAATGTCTCATATATCCTAAAAATCTTTTAATTCGGTTATTAACTTTTACATCGTTTCATACTCATTGTCAACAAGGAGATGCAATATAAATCTGTAATTTATTGTGGATTTAGTACATAATGCAAAAACTTATTTCAATAAATCCTGTTATTCCCTCTACAACAATGAAGAGTCCTAGAGAACCAACTGTGTGTTGTAATAATATTTCAGTATTATCTAAAGTTCAGGGTACATTTTAATGTATATTTGATTTTACGTGTCCAATTTCCTTCAATAGAATTGCAAATAGTTTTAAATGATGTACATTACGGAGTATTGCAAGATATTTATGAGAACAGTGATAGAAACGTTTTAAATGAATCTGTATCGAATACCAAAATTTCAGTAGATTTAAAAGACAGACTTATATCGTGTCATTTTTTTGTCTCTAATTCAATGTGTGAAAAAATCTTATTTGTATTTCGTATTTGTATCAAATGTTTTACTTCCATCAAAGTTGATAAATTGTAGCGCTGTTAAACATACAGAAGAACATCTGTATTATATACACAATCATTTGAAGATCGGTTATTAGATTAATCGCGAGATATGATCACGGTAGGAGAATCATTTCGTCTCTGAGATTTTCTGATTACCCTTATTAAACAGTACACAGGAAATGCAACAGTAGTAAAGATGATCTATGCAAAGAGACATTTGCACTGAAAATAATCAACATAATGGTACAAAAATTGTTGACATCATATAAATCTTCTTATGGAGATACGCGATGAAACAATAAACAGAACTTTTACAAATATTTGTTGCAAAGTACAGTTCTTGAATGAGGGGGTAATGTTTAATGTCATTATCAAGTGACATTTATTTTTTGTCAAACATGAACTGCAAAGACTTGATCTTGGTTCACAGGTACACACTAAAAAACTTCTTGAAATAAAAGAGAATAAAATCCCATTTTAACGTACTGTAGAGCCTCTTTAATTCGAAACCCGTTAACTCGAAATCCTCTCTAAGACGAAGAAATTAGACATTCCCTTCCGTTGAAGTACAAAAATCCCTGCAACTCGAATTATTAAGGCGCTATAACTCGAACTGAATATGATTTCCCTGTGATGTACTATTCATATATATCATGCTCTCTAACTTGAACTACAAATCTAGCGAACTCGATAACTCGAAAAAGCAGTATGTAGGCTCTGTAAATCGAAATTCTTTTCGCAAAACTCTTTAACTCCTGGCAATAGTTTCGTTGTCGTCAATAACCAATTCCAAGAAATGGTTTCGTATTTTCAATTAAAGATGTATTGATATCGAAGACAATATATTTAGGACCGTGTTTATCGAAAATACAATTGACAAAGAATGTGTTAATTCCTTGACTCAAAAGAAAATTACTCAGTTCTTTTAATATGTGCATATTTTCTAGATATTCCTTCACCATAAAATAATCTTTATTCATGAAATTATGTACAACACAAATGTAGTAAAATAAATGTCGTAAGTAGAATTTTTTATTTTCCAATGACTTTAATGACATAAACCTCTATTAATCGACATTGATAAAGTTAAAAACTCCTTATCTCGAAGTCCTATAGAACTCTAAAACTCGTCAACTCGAAACTTGAAGTTTTCTTAAAAAGAGGCTCCACTGTTTTATGGTTTTGAATGTCCTGATATCTTGAAATGAAAGAATAAAGTATTACCAATCAACTCGCCTAATAAAATTTGGACCAGCGGGAGGAATATTTGAATAAAACCATCTTAAAGTTGTACGGGATCTGATGCAAAATTCTCTGATGGGACGGACCTTGAAATAAATTGACATGTTCTTTCTAGGGGTATCAATGTAAAAAAACTATTACATGTATCACAATTTAACATAGAAAAGAACAGCACGAAAACCTTGCCTTACAAACTAGAAAACTCAAAACTAATAAAGCAGTGTGTCAGATTCATTGTTTTAACTTAAAACGGAATAATTAATGATTCGCATTAATTATATAATACTCTATAATTCATTAATTACTGTTATAACGACTAAACAGAATACTCGTAGATAACATGATTGGATGTTTCATAAATTGTAATGTGCTGGACTAGCGCCTGACACGCTCATTCTACCTAAATGTACAACTCGTTCACTATTTTCGAAATAATGAATCAGTAGAATAAATTATTTATCTTCTAAGAAACGATTTCATGAACGTAATTATTCATGAAGGAATCAGTAGGAATTCATGAAGGAATCAGTAAAATAATTACCTTTGCGAAATACATTCAGAACGCGAAAAATGTATTACGTCACTTTTTTAAATTATATTACTCATTCTCGGAGAAAAAAACTCCCAATTAGAGTTCCGGCTTACACTGCCATCTGGTAGTGGATGGCAGAACGTCGAAATCGTAACGTGGGTTGCACCTGAAAAAACGGAGCTACAATTATCGGGAGCCGAGACCCTTAAGCTAATTACAGTAGAACCTCGATTAATCATGTCTCGATTAACCATGTACGATTAACTGCTGTGCTCACTCTTCGGCTGAAAAAAATCCAACTACACGTATAAATCCGTTTACTTCCACAGTTGTACGTAGGTTTCTGGACTTCCTTGATGTAATGAATTAAAGAAAAAAACACAACTGAAGTAAAGAATATATTTTCAAACGGCAAAAAGCAAAGACTAATTACTCCATATTTCAACTCTTGGTAACGTAACATTGTACACACGTATGTATATGTATGTACACATGTGTGTATATTACGTGAGTCGTTAAATAAAAAGTGTCTCGATTAACCGTGGTTTTAACCATTTATCCGTTTGACCCCCCTTCAATACCCCGGATAATCGAGGTTCTACTGTATTATTATTACGCATTCATTTGTGCGGATATAATTTTAACATCGTCTGTCAACTCAATTGTCGCACGCAAGATCAGAAGCAATATGCCGACTTGGCTGCCAACTACGAGAGCAACAGCAAGGCAAATGAGACCGATTGGTTTCTACGCTCTAGTTATCCTTGGAGAATGAAATGCACTTATTTTAGCACTGACTAATGCATATTTTTTTACAACCATCTAAATAATAATACTTCTCATAATTTGTCTTAAAAATCCCAACAATCATATCCTTTGTCGAGGACGGAATTGGCCTACGAGAGCTGAGACGAGATTGACGAGATTGACGAGTTCATGAATGATCTGTCGTAAAGCGAACACCACTATATAACGTTGAACGTGGATGGTGTAGACCAATGTAAGGACTATTTCTCATAATAAAAAATATTGAGAAACATTTTTAAATAAGTAAAATAATTTTTTTCTTATCCAAACTAACTGAAGCATTGTGATACTCAATTATACTACCATGGCAAAGCCATGGCCATGTTATAACATTCCTTGAAATTAGCATTTATAGCTCTAGCATTTTATTTTGCAGTCGTTAGTGCATATCCGAGATTTGTAGCTTCGTAATGACATTCTTTTAGTTACAGTTTTTCCTTTTGAGAACAGAAACCTGTCTGACCTTAGCCTCGTGTAGCGTATTATGACGTCACATCACTTTCACAAACACTGTGGGACAAAAATTAAGGTTTTCACTCATAAACAAATTTGTGTGTTCGTGGAAGAGAAGATCAAGAAGACAAGTGGTCTTCATATTCTTTGGTCATGTCTTGTTTATACATGAATGCTTTAATTAGGTGTCAGTGCTGGTCAGCTACTTTCAATTGAAGAAATTTACGAGATAATTTCGTTGAAACGTTGCTGGAGGAAATCAACTTCGCCACTCCGCGTTATATTTGGACAAATCCATGGTCAGGTGCACAATGTTAACGTCTTTAAGAAGAAGGATTATACGAAACACATCCTTCAGATTTGTGATTCAGTTCTCTCATTGAAGACGAGGGTGATGTATTCTCATACATGGGATGCCTCCTTCCCTGAATGATCGTTGTAATCTCGCCAGATCAACTCTTTGCACGGCACACCATCTGAAACAATGTACCAACAAGAGTTTAGACTCAACCTGATCATTGAAAAATTATTAATTCTACTAGGCGGTTTTACCTTTTGATTCCTACTAGAACAAAAATATTTCCCGTAAATAAACAAGATCTTGCATATCGGTTAGTGAACAAATCTAACAAGTCAGTGTTTCCAATAAATGTATATGTATTCCAACGCTAGTTATAAAGGAAGGTAATTTCATCCGCTAATTTACATTTTACAAAATGAGCTTGTATATGAAGACAATGGTTAATGGGTTAATACAACATTTTCAAAACATATGATTAGATTTAAAAATTCATTCATGTCAACTAAATTGTTGTATTTTTCACTCTCGCAAGGCAATTCAAATTTATTGAGGCATTGCTACTTTATATACTAAATTCTATATAGATGTTAGGTTGTGTTAAACCCTGTTATTTGTAAATTAGAATTTTTAAACAAAATGACATCAACACGTACGTTCTTATACTAAACCCATCAAGGGATGCGAATACTCCTCTTTGTAGATCCATATTTATAGTTATTATACATTAACAACTGCTCACTATCATATAGCACCACATAATCGAACATCCTCTCCGAAACATTGGCCAGTTAGAATTGTATTATTAACTAATACTCAAAACCATTTATCTAGTATATTTATGTCCTGTTTTAAAGTGATTGAAAAAATCGTAAATGATTTACTCAATAGAGTTAAGTTGGTTTAGTAATGTACAACAAAGGAAAAAAAAAACAGTAGATCATATACATCTCGTGTTTTGTAAAACGACTCTCTCAGAAACTGCAGTTAAACCTGAAATTTCACTCACAAAAATATGAAAAATGTACCAGCTAACAAATATAATTAGCATAGATGATAAAAGCTATAGAAGTAGTCTCGTACTTTTCACAAGAAAGCGAAATACCTCCAAAATTGTAATTTCACTTAGTATTAGACTAAAGTAATGAAAGAAACTTAATTTTTCAAATGGACACATATTTCAAATGTACAATTGTGTAGAATGTACAAATGAGCTGTGAATACGAGATAACCCTTTTCATTCAAAGACGCCTGATAGAGATGTATTTTTGTTTCAATTTCTCAATTTATGCCATTTGAATGACTGCAATAACATATATATTATATTCTGGATATTCTTATTGACAAAGCTAATAGTGAGTACTTAGGAGGATTTCCCGTGATTTTTTACATTAATTTTTACATTTTAGTTTTAATATATATGGTTCGGATAGTAATAACATCCGTAATCGAGCCTCGTATTTAATGGTGCATGCAGGCAGTAATAGTGATGCTTTCAATATTTTATTTCTTCGTCGGTTAATATATTTATTATATTAATACACTATGAGAATGAATTTAAAATGTGGGTGACGCGTGGAACCCGTCATTATTCAGGGAGATATATTATACACGTATTGTTATAGGTTTTTACAACTATGATCGTCAATTTTACTCAATCATATTTAAGATGCTGAACGCCTACGACCAACACAAATTTGTGAACATATTTCTTTATATTTCCAGTCAATATCACTCATATTTAAAAGTACGCAGTCTTCATCAATTTATCCATTCGCAACAAATTACTTAGTGTTTTGTTATTTTTTAAAATTTTAATAAATAATTACATTGATACTAATGAATACATGTATAACAATCTGTACCCGCTCTTGTCTTGGTATCCCGATTGATGCTTTTAAGACTTTTATATATATATATATATATATATATATATATATATATATATATATATATATATATATATATATATAAACTACATAGAATTTGCATACTATATTGGCTGAAATCATTCAATGGTATTCCATCAAGACGCAATTTGTGTATTAATAAGATGCCCCTGCTACCTCCTTTACCGATAAGTGCAATTTTGTTCCCGAACATGTTGCATTTGGGGAAGAGTAACTACTCATTTTAACTAGCATCAGTTTTGGGGAATTAATACTAAAGACATTTGTAATATTTTGTATTGACTTAATATTATTAACATTTGAAGAAACTAAATAAATGTGCTCGCCATACATATTCACTCACCAATTCTAATGAAAATACGTATGTTTTAGTGATTTCACTATACCAGAAATCACAATTTGAGATAAATTCTTCATTAAAATTGGGTGATAATTGAGTAGAACGTTGGACAATAAATTGTCATACAAAATTATATTTTCTTTTAAGATTGGTGTAAATTGCTTAGACGGACTATGAAATGGTAGCATCTCACGACTTAACTTTCTTTTATGTCTTCATTTCTTGATATTCAAATGCGAAATTATAAAAACTAAGTTTTACTCAGGTAAATTTTATTCAATTATAAGTTCATTGCTTATAATTGTTACTTAACTGTTATAAGTTTCTTGCTTGAACTTGTCCACAATCTTTTCGGTATTTCTACGTTAGCTTATGGATTGCTGTAGAAAACAAAACTGGATTTATACGTTTCTCAAGCTACTTATATAACCAACTGCATATCTGAAATGGACATATATTTGGTGTAAAATTAAACTTGAGACGCTTTTCCACTTAAGAGAAATGATAAAACGAGTGAGATTCTTGATATTCATCGCCGCTAGAGTTCCTTGATGTCGTTATTGGAGACAGTTCTGCGCTGAGTTACCGAAAGGGAAAAGAATACAATTGGCTGTTGGAAACCAGACTAGTTCCCACGAACAATCGTTACCTTAAACGTTTCCGCTATCTTTATCAAATTGAATTAATTAAATATAAGTAATTTTCATTATAAATATAATGAATTTATAATATAATACATTTTGTAAAATGTAATGAACATCAGTTCGTTTTAATTTATTTGGTCACTGACGGTATGATTTTCTTCGTGTGTTTCCAAAAATTATTCCAACATGTTTTCGAAATATTATATTATAAGGACATGGACCCAGAAACGAAACGGAGTTTCCTGTGATAATATTCACCTCCGCTAATAATATTCCATGGGCGTCTTTTCCATGAACTGTTTTTAAGCCAACAAAAAAAAGGGGACGGTAAAAACTTATGTTAAAAGTTGCGTGGCCCGCATTGATGATTATTTAATTTTTGTTCACGCATTGATTTGTTGTGAAGTACATTGTACTCATAAGATCATGTCGTCACATATAGCGTAAAGTTTAATATTTTGGTTTGCTTCAAATATTTATTTTTTACCCTGGTTAAATATTGAGAGTGCGTATAGCGCAGAGATTCTGACAGAAAGGATGATCGGATATGTAGGAACACATTCCTACATATACAGAGAAATACATACCTAAATACGTATGATGAAACTCCCCCGTATGACCGACACACGAAAGTTACATGATAGACATGTTGTTTGCTGGTTTCCAAGACAATATCACTCTTTGCACAAGAGAGTCTCAACATACGACGCCAAAGAATGCTAACATTGTAAATATTAGAAGATTCCATGCAACAAACAGACGCCTCAATTGCGATTCCATGCAGCAGAGAGACGCCTCAATCACCTTTCCAAATGCTTCGAAATCCTCGAGAAACTTCCGTAACACTCGAGAATATTCGAGAACTCAGTCCAGTTTGTTAAGAAATTTCTAGAGAATCTTAATAGACGAACCTCGACATAGTGTTGTGTCGCCCCTGACCGTCGACTTCATTGTTTTGCTTATTGATACAGGCAACGAAGATTTCATTCGGCTGAAAACTTTCCTCGAGGTCACATCGATTCTGATAACCTCTCACAAGAAGCCCAGCTCCTCAGAAATAATTTCTATCTTCGAAACCTGTGACTGAATTATTTTCCGAGCTCAGGAATTCTTCTAAGTTGAAACTGGTGACAACGATTTCACACACCAAGCACTGGACAAATTCTATCTCCAAAATCTGTGACTGAATAAATTTCAACCGCCACGACATCGGAAAAGCATCGTCACGAAGCGCCACCTCGCGGCCAACGCTAGGACTCGCTCCGGGACACGAAGATAACTTCAACCGGAGGCGCCATCACGCACCCGAACACTGCACTTTGTCGACTAGCTACAACTAGACATCACCAGCGGTGCCATCTAACGACGAAGAAGGAAACTCTTTACCTTCGACCACCGACTCACCTGAAGTCAGTCGTGAGTTACACGAACGAGGCACAAATTCACATTGAACTTTCAACGCCTGTCGTTCGTCGTCTGGTGTTATTCTTTGTTTACATCACGGCGACTTTATTTACATAATAAACCTTGTTCTATTCAAACCTCTGAGTATTTATTTTGGAGCGGAAGAGATCTTATTGCGAAGCAAGCCTACGTGCTGAGGCCTGCGAAGCAATAAAAAAATCTTCCCCGACAAATTTAATTGAGATTTCTTGTTTTGTCGAGACACATGTTTTAGAACTTTAAACCTCAATATACAAGAAATTTGAGGATTGAATTATATTTTTGGCGGTTTGTCAAAATGGCTTTGTACATTGTAATTTAAGAGCAGAAAATGTGTACGTCAGCATAAATGTAATTGTTTTTTTTGTAAATGTTTGCGGTAAACGTTTGGATCGCGTAAACTAAAATAATATACTATTTTTCTCAATACAAAAAGTTTGCCGTCCTCTAGGCTGCGCACACAGCTAGCTACAATCTGATGAATGACACAACAGCATCGCAAGTAAATGGTATTATGAGGAAAGAGCAAGACAGCTGTATAGAAATACAGCTAATTAACTTACAAACATACAGAGAACACTACGAGTGTTATTCATTAATTATTAAATAGTTCTAAGGAAATATTTCGGTGGATGAAGTCATTGTAAAGCCCGCTTTACACAGTCCATATTCAGACAATTTGGTCCCATTGCTGAACAAGAAATGTATGTGAAGTGGATGATGTCACGCTTGATGCCATCTACGAGTACAGAAAATGGAAGTTTTGAAATAAGCGTTTTACACGGTATTGGACGAGAAATGGAAGCTGTTAGTATGAGATTTACGGAGAGCGCAACCAACGACTAACCTCGACTGGGCTACCAATTCTCTGAACATGTAAACAGACTTCATTGATAAGCGAATGGTTTATTTAATACAGTGTTATGTTCACTATGATTGATTTACGAATTTCTACTAACCAGAAAAGACCACAACAGAAAAATACACAACAACGCTCAGTATTTGAACCACGCAACTGACTCGAAAGAACACAGACGCTGCAACTAGTAAGCAGAGATGCCGCTTGGAGAGCGCTAGTCGATTCATTCGAATCGTACTGAAAAACAGAGCATGCTTGAAAATTTCCATTCAATCTGCATCTAGTCTGGTGTATATTACGCGAAAAAGTACGTAAAATAGATCGTGTGAAGCGGATTTAGGATCTCCGGCATGACGCACCGGAGAAACAAATTCTTCTCTTTGCCGATTAGTGTTTATCGGCCCTTCACGTTATTGCACATTTTGCTCAGAGTGACAGTTACTCTGAAATAGTGACTTTCTCCAGTCGTGTAATCATTCATATACATTCGTCACATTCAAATATGCATCATGCTGGCCTCCTATACTTTCACTATTTTATTTCCGCAGTTGAAACATTTGTGTAATTATCTTATATTCACTTGGCATAAGTATTTCACTAAAAAATACTCTAGGTGTTTTATATGGTCAGTAGGTAATTAATTACCCTGCGTTGCCACAAGCCGAGTGTTGACAATCATTTGTGTGTAACCAAACAAAGAAGCTGAGGAATGAAAGTGGTTCTAGAATATAATGATAATATACAGTTTTTAATGTCAAACTTTCTTTGCAAACTTTTCGCCAAGGTGTTGGAAGAAACAGTAATCAAAATACGTCAGGGAAGTAGGACATCTCAATCTCGGTTAGTTAACCCGCATGAGGGTTGAAATTTCCTTATTCCTTCCGTAGTAATGCATGATTTTTTGATGAATTTGGAAGAAAATGTCTATTTTTACGAATACATACCCATTTTTATGCAACTTATTTTCGCGTATTATCGAGTTTTCAGGAAGATGTATTGACCGTTAATACCTATTTAAAACAGGCAACGGGGAATCTACTCGATGATAAAGTCGAAAAGATTCCAGAATAACGAGATCAAGGAAACATGAAAAATCGCAAATGTCGCACTTTGAAGGATTATTGCAAATAATTGACCTCATACTTACGGTACTTTAAAAGATGTGGAGGATCTTGGGTTTTTGTTTTTTACAAGATAAAACTACACCCTACGTTCTTAATTTTTTTTTCGATTTTTTTGACCCATTACCCGCCCTAGTTGAGTAAATTATTACTTCAGTCCCATTTCAGCATGTTTTTCTCCGGTTTTCTGTGAATTAATTTGACCGAAATTGATTCGAGAGAGTATTCCTTGTTGCTTATTGTCCTTACGTGGTCATGCACAGTTTCTAACCACTTCTTGGGGTAATAAATTGGAAAATTAAAATCTATCAGATTACATGAAACAGCAACCAAGAACTACCTCGCAGATTCGCAACTTTGCGTCGATGCAGACAATGCATTTGAAAATTGGATGGGACGACACATCTGTCGCGATAGGAAAATATTATCAATAGCAAGAGAGAATAATAATGTGGGCGAATTTCAAAAACGTTGAGAGGAGCTCAATTAGTTCTCAGTTCCAGAACGAATCCTCACTCCGAATTGAAACGCACCGACAACTTCTGTCAAAACCTTTCAGAACGAATAAAAGTATTTTAATAAAGCTTTCAGGAAGGAGATTTAGGATTAGATATATTACAAATAAAGCGAGGGTCGTGCATATTTGAAAAAAAAGAGCGGAAGGATGTCAGGTATCCCCTTACCGGCGGCCGGCGGCTCCTCGCCTCCGTGGGACACGCGCAGGGGAGCACCGGGGCGAGGGCGCGTGTAACATCTGCGCTCGCGCTTCCTCAAGGCCACAGCGTCAGGGAGTGTCCCACAAGTGGTCGAGTCTCACCCCACGGCATCTCTATATGGAATCTCCTTTCGTAAACCAGTATAAAATTCATTACCACGCCGAAAGGAAGGAACGAAATAAGAAAAACTCGAAACAGCAGAAAAAATTGGTTGAATCCGCGTTTCGATAAAGCATCTCCATAAAAAATGAAGAAAATAAAATGGAGTGCCACAAGGTTTCTAAAGTGATTGACGAAATTAAGTTAGTATGAGAGCGAGTGTCAGTCCGAGACGTATGAGCGGGCCCTCGCGGGGGCAGTGGCTGCCGCGGCAGAAGGGCGAGACAAGATGCGGAGCTGCTGTTCTTGGAACACCTCGATGTGATGATCGTTGCGTGTGCAAGGACATTGTGGCGGAGGGAGTTGTGGCCGCGCCGGCGAGAGGATGCGGGGTGGGCAAGGGAGAGGCGTTGTGGGCGCGCCAGACGCCGGGGAGAGAGCGTGACAGGCAGCCGCTGAGGGCGCAAGGACTCCGGGGCGGCGGCGAAAGGACACGACGAGCGGACGCTGAGCGCCGCCGCCGCCCGCCTGCAGGCGGAAGCTCGTGGTGGTGGTGGAGCGCGCAGAGGAGCGGCGCGACAGCTCCGAGTAGCGACGGCACGCACCTTCATCGGTCCGTGCGCGCCGCCCACGGCCCAGGTAGCGCGCCAGCGTCGCCTGCGCAAAAGACACACGCGGTCGATAGTGGAACACCACCACATTGCTACAGATGAGCTATAGAATGTCAAATGTTAATTTGCTGTTGCCAACTTATGCATTCAGGATGAATACGATTACATTTGACAACAAAGCAGGGATAATGAACCTGCAAAAAGCATTTTCGTGAAGTAATATGGTTTACACTCAAATTCTTCCCAATTACACACTATACCATGTATCTTATTAAAAAACATAATTAATTCACAAAAACAGTTACATTTCTCTTATTCTGAGTAGGCTATATTTGTATGAAAATTGTGAAAAGAGTTTTAAAAAACTATATAAATCTTGTAATTTGTTAAACTTGATCAATAAAAATGAATGACTTTTATGTTGAAAATTATGATTGTTTAATCAACTATTGATGATTTAAAATAGTTTATTATTGTTAAAGGAATACATTATTTGCATAAAACATTTTTGTCGGAAAATGACGCAATGTTTTCTTGGAGAAGAGACTCATCGAAAAATATGTATCAATACTAAGTTAATTTCCATTCAGGTAAAAAAAAAAGTCCCCAAAATCTCTTATGTTGCCGAGTAATTCAAATTGAGTTTTACGTAAGATAGTTAAACACTCACCTTGAAGGCTTCCCTGAACTTATGTGACATGATGTGGTAGAGAACGGGGTTCACTGTAGTGGAGAGGAAGTATAGCACCCCAGAGACGTAAGTGAGCGCGCGATACAGCTGCACCGTGACGTGACCTGGCTTCAGCGAAGGGTCGTATCCGTACACTGCGAGCAGCCTCTGCGCGTGAAACGGCGCCCAGCAGATGAAGAACGCTACCACAACTGCGACTGGAAAAGATACAGCGAGATCTACATTCTTCTCAAATATCATATATTTAGTCATAAGAGTTACAAGTAAGCCCAACTCCTTACAAGTGTAGTCAGCATTATATAATATAGTTGTAACTCTATAGTCAGAGTAAGTTCGGGTTATAGTTGAATTGGGAATACAATTCTGCTTCTACTTCCAGAGAACTTCGACACCTCAACCCCCACCCCTATCGCGTACCGCAGGAGGTGATTTTTCACCTCTTCTAAACTGTGCGAAGACTTAGCGAACTACTTTTTCCCTTACCCAACTGTATACTATTTTTAAGTAAGCAATATAAACGTTAAGAGATACGCCACTTAAACACAGTATGAACAGATTTTCCCCATATATATTACAGCAAAAAATCACTGATCAACTGACGTCTTTTAACGAAAATTAAGGTGGTTCTCCTGGTATTTACCCGAGCTTCTCTATGGTCAACACAACTATGGTTGAGTAACAGTAATTTTAAATTTTGTTAATTATATTTACAATGTAACATCCTACACGACTCCCTAGACTTGTCTTATTTTCTTATAGAAATTGATTTAAAAATGATCACCTGCAGTTGACAAAACCAGTATAAACAAACATTCAAACAAACGTGACTCATATGAAGCAGTCATCAACGCGACACGAACTACAATAATCCCCGCGCCTCGCGCGACGAAGTTAGAATTCCAATTATCCGAATCAATTGAGTACTTCCTAATATTATTTTGAAGTAAAAGGGCAATGAAACACCATATTGTTGAAAAAGAAATCTCATTCACGTGTACTGTTCAAAAGAACAATTTAATAATATAATAATAAATCTATAGTAATAGCTATTAGTTCAATAGAATAAAAAATAACAAAAGATTAGTGGAATAATTAATAATACTGCTTTTTTCTCATCGATCAGGATTACTGGCGATTTGGAAGATTAAGTTCGCGTAATTGGAGTTTACTGTACACCTTATTAGGAGTTCAGATATTATCAGAGTTGTAATTCCTTATATTTTATTCTTCATTATTAGAATGACTACTTCGTGTTTCTCCCCTCCCCCTCCTTAATCCCCTAATTGTGTGTCGCAACGTACAAATCCCATTGAGGGGGAATACCTACCGAGCATTTTGACGACATGTCGCGACGCAGCCGAGTGCGCATGTCCTCCACCTGCACTGAAGTTTTTACGGCCATTGATGACTTCCACTTCCGACCTGTCACTCGCATCGTCACCACCACCAGCGCCACCGCCGCAACCACCTCCGCCACCGCCACCGCCACCGGGCGTTCGAAGTCCACTGGTGCATTTGAGTCGCACAGACCCACACGCACCTCGGCGGCTCTGAGCACACGCACTGCGCTCTCTGTGGGACAAATCTCTACACACGAGGAGAAGAAGGAGGAGGACGCAGACGATTTTAGGTTTAGAAAGAATTTGTTACCTTCCACACGATATGTGAATCTACATCAGTGGTTTCGGAGCACGTGAATGAAGTTGAGTTCAGCTGCGTGCCCAGAGATTTAATTGCGATTACGGTTAATGTTATCCACTAGAAGGAACATGTTAGCAAATTCCTTTCCTGGAATTCTTTCACCAACGTGCTCAATTAATATTTGAAATGCATTATTTTTTGTGCAACACTTGGTAATGTGTTTACTACTACTCTCCTTAGTTCCCAAATGTTTCACTCATGGCAAACGTAGTGTGCCACCTCCTTGTTCTTCATCTAATTCGGAGGCCCAATCTCTCTGAAATTTCCCGTACGACCTCTTCCATCCCGCGATGATATAATGATGTCGAACCTTGGCTGCAACCTATGTTCACGGGCAGCGAGCACGGCGTGCTTTTCGCGATCATGTATTCTCAAGTCCGTACGTGCTCCCGTTTTCACCCCTGCTCTGGACTCAAAAATCAGAACGAAATCATGTTCCTATTGCATCAATGTTTTCAACTTATTAACTTGCTCTTGTCCTTCAAATGAAAATATACGTATTAGGATAAAACATATGCTTGCTACTTATGGTAATTTTCCATTTTGATGTACTTAAGACGTCATATTTATCATCGAAAATAATATATAGGACATTTTTTATTTATTCCTAAAACATGATAAAGTGAACATATATAAGAAATAATTTTAACAATATGTATATACTGAGTACCATTCTGGCAATGTTCCTTTTTGTTGATTATGAGTGATAAAATGGTAGTTGATGTTCTTGTTGTTGTATATAGTGATGGAGATGAAGTAGTTTAATGATGGAATTTTATTGAGGTCAACTAAGCCCTGAGGATTCGCTGTCAAAGTGTTGGCCTAGTTAATAAATATATTGCCTAGACGCAAGAATTTATTTTTACGCTGAAACATTATGCGCAAGTCAAAGTTCTTATTTGAAAATGGTAAATCAGTGACCAATAACTATTTTTCAATAACTTTAGAAACCAAGAAGTATGTTCCAAGATATAGTAAAACCTCTCGAAAAACTATGTGTGAGAAGATGCCTGTTGAGTCAACAGTTTGAGAGTTGCTCTTCGAGGGAGAGATGTCACACCCAATAATATTTCTTGAGGAAAAATGTTATAGAGGGGAAATAAATTAATATTATGTCTTATATGTACTACAAATAAATTACTGCATATAATTAGTCTCTTTTTGTGTCTACTCGTTTTTTGTATTTCTTGAATTATGTTTATTTTAATTTCAAAAAATATTTTATATAATTTTTGTCTACATTACCTTCATAATTGAGAACAATTTTTCTATTTTCTAATCCTGAATGTCGCTAAGAAGACCTTATATTTTGTGGGGATTGATTTAACCTTTTGAAGTACCTCAAATATCGGATCGTTTTCAAACGAAACCATTTAAATCGAGAAACTGCACTTTTTCTCCTTGCAGCCAAAAACTTTCCTTTAAGCGTACCACTTCGCTACAGTTAAACGATTAGATTTGAATACATTCTATTTTGTTAAAATAATAATAATAGACTTTTTTAATATATTTGTCGTTTTTTGGAATCGTATCAATCGAAAATGAATTTCGAAATCCTTTTCAAAAGTTATTGAATTAGACCCCTGGTGGAGCACTGGTGAACTTCGACTACTGCGATCTAAAAGGTTCAGTTGCTCTGAGCAGTTAACGCGGCGTACACAGTGTGGCAAGAAAGCATGGTGATGAACTCGAACAGAGTTCCCTTTAAACAGGACGAGATGGCATTTCTTATTCGGAGATGAACATCGCATGAAAACGTTATCATGGTAAGATTACAAGTATCATTTCTTTTCTTGCATAGCATAGTTAGTTAAGACAAAAATGACAAACGAAACGATTATTGACTCATTGTCTTCGCGTCTTCAACTTTTCATGGTCTTTTCAACCGTAGTTTTGTTCGCAACAGTTAACCAAAATATCAATTTTCCGTACTCAAGATCACAGAGAGATTAATTTTACTTATCAAATACTGTGAGGGTAGAAAAAGAGTAAAATGTTGATACATACTGGTCCAAAAAGAGTAAAAGAAATTACAAAATCAAGCTTCATTTTCTACACTGTGTTATTGTACGAATATTAACTCTTCAAGAAAGCATAAATATATATAAAAGCATAAATAGCATGAATAGATGAATATGTAAAGATAAATTACTTGTTTGGGGCAGTTTCATATCACAAAATAAATAATCGCCAAGGTTCTCAAAATAATGATATTGGCAATTAAAACTTTTGTTGTTGTTGTTGCGAGTGATTAGTCTTTATTGTGTCGTACACAAGGGAAACTCTTTTCATAAACATGTAGATACATTGATAAAGACATAGTGTTGCATTCTCTGTATCCCAACTCCTTTCGAATATGATTAATGACTGCACAGTTTAAAAAAAAATGTATTATGTATTTATACGTTTACTTACAAGTAGCACAGAACATTTGAAGGACATATAGAAAATGAGTAGTCGCTGTGTACCCTTTCAGGTGGGATAATACTGCTCATCCGAATTGTTCGCATGCGGGGTCGGAGATTGAGATAGTTTGGATTATGCTTGTGATATTTATTATATTTCATATACGATATAGGCAAAATGAGACAAAGTACAAGAAAGAGAAAATATAAAACAATTATAACGAAGTCGTTACATGAAAATATCTAACGTTTAAACTCTAGACCTTGAAAATTTTCATGTCCGACATTTACACATTTCATGAATATACAGAATATCTATATAAATAAAGAGTACACACCTGTAATTGACAATAATACGACATTTCGAGTTTTCAGTTTAGGAAAATGTTGCAGGAATAAACATTTTAGTTTTAGTGTATCTGAATTATTTTCGTCTGAGATTGCATTTTTAAGAGGATACATATCAGGTAACTGATTTATTCTTTCTTCACAACTTCAGCAAATTATAGTTCTTATTCTTGTTGGTGTAGACATAATCTATCCGCCAAGACACTTTACTGCCTTCCCAGAAGAACACAGGTGCAACCTAAAAATAATAACTGCAGGGAAAAGATAAAAATTTACATTTGTTGTAATGTTAATATTAATTACTCTGTATATTTTTGTCAAGAAATATTTTTGTCAACACTTTGCAGTTACTACTTCCCAGTTCCAAAAACAATCCGTTGAATGGAAATATCAAGGCGTTGAAAATTAATTCACTTTATAATAATGTGAAGTTCTGTAGTGCTGGAAAAAAAATTTAACTTATGAAATATATTATGGGAGTAAGAGTAGAAGAATAAATCTCCGTTTATGGGAGTAAGAGTAGAAGAATAAATCTCCGTCTCAGAAGACACTATCTTTCACGTAGAAGCGTCATTCAGTTGGAAAACAATTATCTTGTCTCAGCGATGGATTCGCTACTTGCTTATCCTCCGGTCGAAAGCTGTAAATCTGATAGTCGCTGGGAGGTCGCTTCAGCTTGAAGTCGTAATCGTGGCGCCTGCCCGGCGTCATGTTCTCTCGTCCACATTCTACTTTACGATCGAACCTAATTCACCGAGAAGTTATAGCCATCTTAATAACATTGCATCTTCCTCACTTAGTCAAGGTTACCATGGTCATAGGTGAGAGACTGAGAGTGGACTGAAAGCAACTCTTTAGTACTCTTCATGCGAAGGTCAAGGGGAGATTTTGAATTTTATCACCGTTATCTCGCATTGCCATAACTACCGTATCCTTTAAGTATCGTTTACTTTGTCATATTACTCCAACTACTGCACTGTTGAATGTTACAATTAATCGCTGTATTAGACTAAATATCTGTTATATTCTCGAAGTTTAGGCAAATTGTATCATTGGAACGGAAAGAATAAGATTTTTACTTGCTACGGAAGCATTTCCGAATGGAATGCAAATGAAATAGAGTAAGGGTGGAGAAGGGGGTTATTTCGCAAAGACAGGATTTTATTTCGTGGGAAGGGGGGCGCGAGGATATGTCTCATACATATTGTGTATGTGTGTATATATTATGTGCTTTTATTTATTGTACATATATGTGTGTGTGTATATGTATGCAATATCTACATATGTTTATGTGTGTACGCACTAGCAAATATTAGGAGAAATACAACAAGTTCGAATTTCTTTTTATTTCTGGGGGAAGTCTCCCCCGTCTCTGAGGTACACCTCTGATTTTTCAAGTATTTGAATGTATGGGTTGAAACTCGATAGAAAACTAAGTTTGATCACCTTCATTTGACATATTGTTACATTATTGGACGGTCTTATAGCGGTCTTTACTAATGACGGCATGTGATTTCGGGTACGCAATAACCTTTGTAAAAGCACGTGACTACAACGAGTGGAGTCCTTTCTCTCCTGGGCGTCACAAGGAAGATTGACTACAGAATTGATTCAGAATGATTAACAGTTATTCTTCGGCGATGCCCTAACATCTTCGAAAAACATGGGAAAAGGTAGATTTTTTTAAAGCAAACCAGGGAATTAATATTTTGTGAGAAAAAATATTTTAAAAGAAAGAATGAAAACATTTTTGTGTATTGTCACTAATCTTTATTATTTATATTAATTTAAGCGAAGGTTTTTGCGGTGACGTTCGTGATAAAGGATCTCAACCATTCCGTCAAAAGACTTTCGTCATTCACATTTCCTCCTCTCGGTTACAAAGTGTAGTTCAGTTTACTGATTTCCTTCCTCTTTTTATATTCTCACGTTCAAATATTTCTGTGTATTTTATATTTATTTCAATTATTATTTATATTATGATTTTATTATTATTATAATAACCAATTTATTTAATTTCATATTTGTTATTACCAGTGTTTTCTATTAGCCTAAAGATATTGACTATGTCAGGGAAAAAGTTTTCACTTTAATTGTTATAAAGATTGGTGATACTGTTCAAAATTTTTTTTAATTTATTGATCTTAACTTTCTGGATATCTTTGATTCTATTACTCTAATTGCTAAATTATTTTTTCTGTTATAATAAATTATTTTAAGTTTTTTTATTGTGTTAAAATTATTTTTAATTATTGCAGAATTTATGTTGTTCCTTCTAACAATAGTGCCTTGTGTTCTTGTAAGTAGAATATTATGTGAAAATACCTTTTTCTCACTCCAGTGTAACTGACGAGACAAATTCCATCACAAATTCAAAAACGAATGCATGGAATTCGTCCCTCTGTGACGTCAGACCTCTATTTCTGCGAACTGCGCTCTCGTGCTCTGGACTGCGATTCAGAGCAAACCTTCGCAGCTTCGTAAAGAGATATTGAGAATGGCCATGACTTACAGTCCTAAATATCTTATCTGAATAAAAATATAAGTACTTGCAATCCGCATATATCTCCTTATGTATTTTCTCGTTCATTCTAAAATTCAATAGAATATAATATCTTTACTAAACGATGGCAAACTCGTGTCAAATCCTCAGGGTACCGCATATTTGTTTCATTCTTACTTCTCAGAAGTAGGTAATAAAACGAACTCAATATATCCAAATCAATGTCCTCCAATTATATCCACCCACGTACCCAATTCTATGTTCACTTCTGAAACTAACGCCAGTGAAGTTATGAGAATTATCAGCTCATGAAAAAACTAATTTTCAACAGGCGTAGATGATATACCTGAGTTTATTGTTAAATTTTCGTCCCACGCTATATTAAATCTACTCATAAATATTTTTAATTGTTCTTTATCGGAAGGGGTGTTTCCCAACATATTTAAGAGAGCTAAAGTGAAACTTTTACACAAGAAAGGAAACAAACTTAATATTGCAAATTACCGACCAATATCTCTACTACCCACTTTCTCAAAAATCCTAGAAAAATTGTTCTATAAGCGTCTTCTAGATTTTTTAAATCAAAAAATAACATTATATCTTATGATCAACACGGGTTTAGAAAATCCTTTTCCACTACAGGCACCATATTTTCTTTCTTAAACGATGTTACCACATCTGTTGACCGAGGAGAAAATACTCATGATGTTTTTCTTGACTTATCCAAAGCACTCAAAGTCATCGATCACGGAATTCTCGTTTCCAAATTGCATTCTTTTGGCATTCGTGGACTTCCACATCAATGGCTAACTTCTTATTTAAAAGATAGATATCAACAGGTCGAAATATCCTATACTAAAAATAAAATACTTGAGCGTTGTCTTTCAGAAACAAAGCCACTTACTTGCGGAGTACCCCAAGGATCAATTCTCGTCCCTATACTCTTTTTACTGTATGTGAACGACATTTTGTATCCACATCAGATTGCATAATGGTTCTTTTTGCTGATGACACTAATTTACAATGTAAACACGCCACAAACAGTCAAAAAGTTTTGTCTAACCTTTCGACTTGGTTCCATGCAAATCGTCTCATTGTAAACACTGACAAAACAGTGTCTATGTCATTTCACAATAGTATCACAAAATCTTTACCCCAGGTTTCTNGGAACACAATTAAAAACTGTTACGAATACAAAATTCTTAGGTCTCCATATTCAAGACAACCTCAAATGGAATCGTCACGTTGACAATCTTAATTCCCAATTAAGCAAATTGTGTTACACATTCCAAATCTTAGTTAACGTTGTTTGTACACGTATTTCCCGTTGCGTATATTTTGCAAACATTTACTCACATTTACGCTACGGCATTACCATCTGAGGCAATTCCGGTCAGAGTATTCAAACTTTCAGAATTCAGAAGAGAATAGTTCGGATAATTTGTAAATCTCACCCCCGAAACTCTTGTAAACCTTTATTCAAAGAATTGAATATCTTAACACTTCCCTGCATTTATATTTATGAAACGTTCGTGTTTGTTAAGACCGAATTACTGAAGTGCCACCCTGTTTCATACGAAACAGTCTCGTTTACGAACACAATACTCGCAATAGTAATAATATTCATCGTACTAGAGTGTCAACCACTCTTTGTCAAGAAGGACCATTTCATTCGGGAATCGTTCTATATAATTCCCTGCCCAAAAATATGAAAGATATTATGAAATTGAATCTCTTTAAATCCGCAGTTGAAAGCTATCTCGTGCACCAGTGCTTCTACAATGTAAAAGAATTTATTAATTTTAATTGAAGTTAAATCCGTCTTATACTTTATACAGCCATTGCTGTAGTACTTTTAAAATAACTTATAACAATTTCAAAAACTATATTCGTGCATGATTGTTGTGTTTTATGATTCTTATTAGTTTAGTTTTATGTGTACTCAACTTTGGCACGGTTGTGTACATGTTGTAATTCTGTAGCCGCATCTTGGCCCGGGTTTTGCTCTAGTATTCCGTCGGATAGAGGCAGATTTCTTTTACAGGTCCTGTAGGCTTTGTCTAGGGGCGCGTTTATTGAAACCGTGAATTTAGTGTTACTTCAATTCTTATGATTTTTATACACTGTACTCAAAATAATCTATAGTTCGATAATAATTTGTACATGTAAATTTTTTGCGTTAAATTACAAACATATTGACATTCTATTAGTATTATAACTCGTTGCTAACTTTTCATATTATCTAGGAACTTTTGCTGAAATTTTTGAATCTGCCTCTGCCTTAGGGCCCTTGATCGGAATTGATGGGATGGTTCCTTGCTTGCTTCTCGAGAGTAAATTAGTTTGTTGTCCTCCACGTGGTCATACGCAGTTTGTACTGCTTTTTTTCAATAAATTTATTATTATTATTATATTATCATATTATTATTATTATTAGTATTATTAACATTACTACTACTACTACTACTACTACTACTACTACTACTACTACTACTACTAACTTGAAGAAAACAATGCGTGTTATCTTCTTTCATACAAAAATTGAAATCTTTCGAAGGAATCATTTACGTCTTCAAACTGTAGATGTCTTAAAAATATGCAAATAATGATGTGATTATTATTAGTCATTTGTAAAATTATTCACTATTGACAAATATATTACATCAAATACATTCCTTAAATACTCGAACGAAGATGTGAGAACATCATGAGCACATTTCCTTCCGCATACTAAAATGTGCGAGGAAGAGAAAGTTTAATTACTTCCTAGTGCGAATTACGTCAATGTGAGAATGAAGCTCAGACCCAGCACATCGCCGAGTTCATTGATAATATTTATGGTATTATATCCGTCAGATTAAAGTACCCCCAAAAATGGCTGAATTTTCATATCCTTGCGATATTAAATTTTGAATCATTTGACTTTCAATTAATATGAACTATGTTCATAACTATTAAAATAACTCTTATACAAGATTAATTTTCACAATAGGCCACTGCCCCTATGCAGGTTACGTGAAACAGATTATTGAGTCTCTCGACCTGGTTTCATCCTGTTTCACTTAGTCCTATTCGGGCACAGGATCGCAGACAGTGGGAAGAAATGACACAATATAGTGGAATGTCAGTTAGTGATATAAAGGTGAAAGCTACGATTAGAACAATAAATATAATTTATCACTCGTCTCCATTTTTGCCTGTTGTAACATTATTTAGTGAAACATTTTATCCGCATAGGGGTAAGTTTTCACCTCCGTGGCGGAATGTACAAGTTTCTGCGGTAGACAAATATGTAGGCAATTATTATTTTAGACTAGTAAACGTGTTTAGGCTAATAATTCATGAACATGATTTTATGTGTTTCTGCAAGATATAACATAAATGTATAATGATAAAAATGCAGCATGAAAATATGATTATTATACGAAAATATGATTATAATACACAAATATGAAATCAATTATTACTACTGTTATTATTATTTTATATAATTATTATATATTTCCCTCCTTTATTAATTTTATTTTTATGATGTAGTGAAGTTCAGCCCATCAGACTAGCACTACCACCTAACCGCACGATTTCGTCGGAGGAATTGGGAAAGAAGGTTCACTTTTAGTGAGACCGCACAGATTTTTTCACGTTTTACCGTATCCGAATAATGCAAGTATTTTTGAGTTATTTGTTGATTATGAAGATGTCTAACACACACACAAGTATAGCCAGGTAAATCCATTAATATTACGTACCTCTCCGATAGTTCGCGAGCCTCGTAGTTTGAGAGCTATGAGCATGTACAGCACTGTGATTAGAGTCATGGGTGCTACGAAGAAGACGAACGTGGATATCTCGAAGGAGTGCGGAATAGCTCGCTTTACGGAACACATGGCATGATCAGCGTCCAGCACTCTGCCGTCGGGTAGTTGCTCCGTCACCACGCCGAACTGCGACGCTTGCGGCACTGCCAACCCCAGCGCCATGATCCAGATGAGGAGCACGAAGCGTACCGCGCGCGACAGACGAGACATGGCGTGCGCCTGGAACAAACTACGAGTTAACGTGGGACGAACGCTCCAAGTTAGTCAGATCATTGAGCAGTATAAATGTTTGCATTATTTTCATTCTGATTGGTTTGTAATACAACATAACATTATGAATTAAACATTATTTAATTTCTATCAGTTAATAGTACAATATTCGGGAACTCGCTTGGCTCGTTTGAAATGCACTAGAGCATGTACAAACATGTGTCGTGTGCAACGTGTTTCGTGACGTATGCATCTTACCTCGGAAAGAGCGAAATATCTGTGACACATAGATAAAAGCGAAATGTACGGCGACACGTAGATAAAAGTGATTTTAAAAATATCGAGGAAAATTTTCTACAAATCAAATCAACTTCCATCATTTTCGTGGTTTAAAAGTTGTTCTTTTTTCGAAAGTGTTGCCTCCATAAGACGTAATGTATTACACCATCAACTATAATTGCAATTATTTCATTTACATGGCCAGGGAGGTATGTTTTTCAAATCGATATTACAGTAAATACATTTTACTGTTTATTTATCTCAAGTTTATTTACACCGATTTTAGATATTTTAGTAGTCCGTCAGGTCCAAAACGTAGGAGACCGTTTAGCTTTTTAAAAAAATAATTAGTTTTTTTCTTGTCGCGTCCCCATCTTCCGACATTCCGCGACTTTTCCTGTTTCTCTCCTAATTCTGTTTGTCCTTCTTTATGCTGCTCGTCCTCAATTATGGATATGTGAGCGTACTTATCAATTTAGCCTTTCAGACCTACTTTTATTTCCTTTATTTCGTCTATGTACTTTTTAAATAGCCCATATTGCTTCTCCGTTGCAATCATGTCTGGTCCCATCTCAGTTATTCCTACAGTATTCTTAAGAATATCTTAAGCTCGTTCTGGTCCATAGAAGATACAATCCCAAAAGACGATCTCTCGTCTCTTCTCCTTTTAATAATAATAGTAATAATAATAAAAAATATAATAATAATTTATTAGTCTGAAAATGAGCATTGCTCGGTGACAGACCGAAAAATATTCATATATAGTCAATAATACGAGGTTAAAAAACAAATCATTAATATCTATAAAATACACACACAAACGGAATAAAATTCTTAGAGTATTAGTACACATGGTTACAATGATAAAGAAATTCGCGATTTTTGCAAGAAGACTGTTTTGTGGCACTAAATCGAACTCTTTCGATAAATCAATAACTATTGCATCAGTTCTCCCCCCTTGTCAAATGACTTAGGTAAGTCCTAGCAATCGGAAATAAGTGGTCTCTGACATGAGTACCCGGATCTAAAACCGTGGTGGGCAGGATATAGAAAATTATTTTTTTCCCAAGTACTCTTCAAATAATCTGCAATAATATGTTCCATCTGTTTACATACTACAGAGGTTAAGCTAATTTGTCGATAATTATTAACTAATGGGTGATAACCCCCTTTGTGAATTGTTACACGATAGCCTTTTTCCAGTTCAGTGGTAATGAAGAATTATTTAATGTAATACCAAAAAGCCTGGCTACGTACGGAATCATGGCCTCCCCACCCAGTTTAAGTAAATCCCCTGGAATTTTGTCGTGACCGATTGATTCGCAGCATACTAGTATTTAGAACAAAAGTATTTATATGGGAATTATTTGTCAAATTTAAACTGTCGTTAATGGAGGAAATGCCAAATACCGACGAGTAATATAAATTAAAAACATAGGCCTTATCCTGAGGTTCTGTGTAGATTACACCTTTGTTTTTAATAGCGGGTGTACTTTCTTTATTCCCTTTCCGTCTTTTCAGGTATTTATAAAATTGCGACCAACAGTTGCCTTTATTTTAAAACAATTTGTGTAGAAAATAATCCTGAGCATTTTCTTTGCTATTAATGACTGTTTAATGATAAAATTGTAATTATTTTGGTTGTCACTCCCTTTCTTTCGATTTTTATACGCTTTTCTTACTTTGTCTTTCAAACGACTAATACAACTACTGTAGTATTTAGGGTCAGGATTGTTTTTTAATTTTTTATGGGGAACAACATGCTCTTAAATATTATATTTAACCAAATCTCTTTCACGGAGCTTCCCGTACTAGTCCATCTCGCGTAATTTTGACGTAGAAAAAACTGGAAATCTGGTACGTTTGTTTATTATGTTGATAAATTATTCTATACTGTGGTCTAGATATTTGAGAATCAGCCCCAGTGGACTTCTAAGATTACCGCGCAGTGGTCACTTATACCGTCTACAGTGTCTCAAGAGATAAACTCATCCTCCGGTCATACGAGGAAAACATGGAGATTAGCGTCCCCTTTTGTCGGTTGCTTCAGTACTTGACAGTAGCCACAATCCCAAACTAAATTGTTTACTAATAATTGAGCATTGCTAATGCTCTCTGCGTCCCCGCCGATAATGGTATTCCTAGTTATATTTGAATTGAGACCCATTTTATTAAATACTTTTTCTAACACGAGCTGAATAACCTTCAATATAAATTTATATTAATTCGTGAACTTCATCTACCCAGCTTACAGAGCTCGATAAACTGTTTTTCACACAAATAAAAACTCCACCACCACGACTCATACGATCCCTTCTGAAAACCGAAAAATCTGAAAGACGTTTTTCTGCATTTTTCACGTCCTCCGATAGCTGGGACCCCGTACCAATAATAATATCTGGTTCATAAATATCAACTAAATTGGAAAAATTTAATTTTTGTTGTAACTACTTGTACAATTTATCTGTAGCGACACTAACGACTCACCCTTGTTAACCGGTCGACGAATTTCGTTTTCTCCTTCATGACCTTGCACCATCACCGCAGCCATTGCCTCCCACAGTGACGCCTCCGACTCCGCCGTCGCCTCTATCGTTACCGCCGTCGCCGCCTCCCTCATTACAGCCGCCGCCTCCACCGTCGTCGCCGTCTCCACCTCCAGTGCCACCTTCTCCTCTTCTCCCCTTTCAACGCCAAACGTTACGCAGGAGTCTACCACTTATTCGAAGTTCCCAACGAGTTTTGGTATTTCTTACCAAAACTCCGCCATCTCAAACATGAGTTGAAGGGGGTTTCGCACTTGATAATCGCGAAAAGACTTTTCCTAAATTTGACGCTCCTCGTCTATTCAAATGAAGCCCGTTACGCCCGAAATAACTTTCCTCCATCCAACTGTTGCCGTCCACAAATGTTACGTTAATGGCATTCCAAACCCAATCAATGCGTTCATTGATGGCATCGATTTTTCTCTACCACACGTTTTTTCCGCAACACGCCACTTACTTTTATGACGGACTGTGGGAACTTCTTTATGGTGGCCGAAACAATATGGTACGCCTCTCCCGTAACATAATCGACGTTACACGATCTTTTGAATTCGTTTGTTCCGACGTGGAGAATAACAGTATCGGGGGTCCCAAAATCCCGATTTTCGATCACGCGTTGCAGTTGTTCCGTCCGGATGCCGGGATAGCATTTAACTCTCATGGAACTGTACTCTTTCCCCACGTGTCGGACAATTGAGTGCCCTGGAATGAGACAAGAAGTATTCCGGCTTGCATCTTCAAAATCTGCATTTACAGAGCGTTCACCAATTATTTTCCTCAAGCAAACGCTGGCTCGTACGAAGGTCCTCGATGGTTTTCTTCGTCACCAACAGCTCCTTTTCCAAGCGAAGTACTCGATCCATACATCATCTCACGCAGTTAAAGACGTCGTTGTTGGATAAAACGTCCACCATTCCTCCACTGTACTAAAAGTGGAACCAACGACCACACGACTCGCACTCCGGACCAGATCGCAATATTTTCTTGCATCCGCTACATTAAACTCGTAAATCGTTCTCTGGAGCGGAATCAATATTAACAGGGGCCAGGATTTAATTCAACACCACCGATTAAGAGTAAAACAGCCATGGATTCAGGCGGAACCAGTTTCCTCTCTTCTCGGCGAAATTTACGTCTGGCATAAACAAACATAGTGTCTCCCTTTTGGTGATCTATTCCATTTTTTTGCTGTGCTTGAATTAATATCTGTGTTATCTACCGCTTTCATTCCCTCTTGTCATATTTCACTAATATCCCTTCCAACACTATCTGTCCTTCTTATCGCATAACTGCTCTCAATACAAGTTTCTGAATCAATTTTACTGCGGGTAACATTCCAACTAGTTCGTTCAACGCACCTTTAGATAACGTGCAATACGTTCCATCAACCTCAACAGGCACATGGTACGCCTCTCCCATAACATCTGTATCTCCTCTAATTTTCGCCTTTGATGTGCTTTCCGTAATACTTTTTGCCATATTTCACATCCATAGGTAAACACCGGCACCATTGCTCCTTTTATATAATGTTAGCAATATCTTTCTTGGCACATTAAATTTGTTTATCCCCACCTTTAACAAAGCATAGGTTTTCTTTACTTTACTGTTGAGCTAGTCTATCACCGCACTAGGTTCAGATGTACTTCGAATTACCTGATCCCACCACAGTTGATCGGCACGAATCATTTATCAGTCGCGCCATTGTTCTATCTTACAGTTAGTGTTGCCGCACATTTACGACTATGTCTTAAGACAGAGAAACATAACGACATTTCTGTCGTAGTGACAATTTGTCTCCGGTCTACGCATAGCTATTGAACTCAACGCCTCCGTTTGTCGCATTATTTATTATGCTGAGACGTCAACTCCCAGGTAGTATTTCGATTTCCGGAGTGTCCCCAGAGTGCGGACAGTGTGTTTTTGCCATTAGAAAGGTGAGCCGATTCGTGATACTTGAGATCTTTCAGGATCAGTTACCGATCTTTCGTAAGAGCGCAGTCGGTATCCTGAGAACAGAAATGTGTCTGTACCGGAGAACTCTGATATTACGATTGGGGTGGAGTATTGCGAGTTTGGCGAAATGGTCACTCGGATACAGAGTAAAGTTAATAATATTTTCACTATTTTTCGTTCGCTTCGGAATGGTAATTCTGAATGACGTTGGTTCATTTTATAACACTTCTATCTCTTTATTTACTTGTAATAAGTAAAACATCGAGAAATAGTTATTTAAAAGTTATATTACTATCGCAAACATCGTTCATAAGATTGATTCCTGCATCATGATAAATGATTTCTTTTGTTTCAAAAGTTTTATGGGACGAATCTATTAGATTCTTTTTTCCTCTTCAGAGATCTGCGTATAGATTTTGTTAGAAATTTTTATTTCTTTATTTTGTTAATTTTTTTTATAGAAACAGAAATTCAAACTGTTATTAGAATGTCATTTTTAAAGAAAAGGAATGACATTTGTGAAGAATGTGCTATAGGCTGAGTAGAAATAAAGAGATATAGCCAAAGGGATTACATGCGACAATTGCGAACATACTCCCGAAAAAGAAATTAAAATGTATCACATGAGTGATCATGGTTTCACACATTCATACATCCATTTATTTGTATACATGTACTTAATCAGAAACATTTTCATACGTTATTACAAAATTAGACTTCTCGAAATGTTGATCAAAACTACATAACCTCACAATAAACTGAGCGTAATCGAAAGTATCAATAGCAAAGGACTACAGAGTTAATAGTACTCCAGTTGTTCTATGCGACGTGTTACAGCTTACGATCGACGAGAGACACTTTCTCATTAAATATTTTGACTTCCTGAAGTGGTAAAATTACATCGCTGCTTCTGAGAATCGTACATGATGACGGTCTCTCTGAGACAATTCAGGATGTAGATGGTGTGAGAGAGGGTAGTAACTCCCATAGGGCAACGAACTCTCTCTGCAAGAGCTCGTAATTGGCTAATTCCTGTTTACGACGTGCTGGTCGACACCCTTTTCTGGCTGACACTGTAGCAATATTCTAATTAGATGGGATATTATATAAAAGCCGTATTTTACAATCACGTTGTAATTAATGTCTACAACGAAACTTTAATGTTGCATTGTACAGACAAAACCCAATTTTTAGGGGAAATATTGAACTACAAACCTTATGAAAAATTGAGAGGATTGTGAGATCAAATATGATGAGTAATTTTATGTGTCATGTATGATTTTTTACTTTGCTCAGTTAAAATTTGTTGAAACACAATTTATGTCTACAATTTGTACTTGGTTTGAATTTTCTTACACTTTTCAATAATATACGAGTACTATTTTATAAACGAAGTATTAGTCATTTGCTCTAAATCCGTGTTATCTAAAGTAAGGCACACATTTACGTAAGAATTTCTTAATCTCATTACTTCTGTGTGTCCCATTTAATTTTCATTTCAGAAGTGAATTCAGTTCTTTGAGTGCTACTGTAATTTGGATAATTACGTGCTTACATTCTTTTTATGATTAATACAACCAAATCACGAATGGAAATAACTTGCGAAAACTTGCAGGGTTCTCATTTATGTTTAAAAGATAATAAAAAAATGTAATTCGGAATAAATATATCCTTTTATCTTTCGTAAAAGCAAAATTTGTATCGAATTATAAAACTTTATTTAAAATTGTATTTTCATTTTTTACCATCATTATTAGAATGAATAAAACACCCAAAAATATTTTATAATATATTAAAAATATTGTATTTAAATAGATTTATTTGAAAAGTATTCAAAAGTAAATTGAATGTATTCAATAAAATAGATAAATTCTCGTAAGTATTACACAGATTTTATTTGTAAACAATCCAGTCCTGCCTATATTCACTTAATCTTGACTCGTGGAGCATTTGTTAATCGTGTTTACAAGTGAAATATCATATTGTAAAATCGAGATTTAAACCATTAGATATTTCGATCTAATTTTTCGATTATTTCTAAGAGTAACTGTCGGCATATAATTATGTACATTCGAATTTGAAGCTCAATAGCATACTGAGCACAGAAACCGCGTAAAAATAAATTACATAAGTGCATTTGAGCACGTGTGGAGACGATGGTTCAAAACTCGAGAAGATAGAAGTGTAGATTGAAGTGGAATTATTCGACATAGAAAAATCAGGTTCCAGGCGGGTTTTCGTGGACTACTTCTTTTTCCCCTGCCATTAACCTTCACCCTTCACCCATTCATCTTTCCATTCATCCCTACGATTTCCAAAAGTAAGCGAAATTATGTTAATTGAAAATAGCAAAATTTTTACTCAACCCATAATATTTAGTTTTATCAGAAAATTGAGTGTGTGAAAATAAAATAAATGATGAGATCATGGGAACACTTACTATGATATTTCTCTATTTCTATAAAGATATCCTTTTGTCTCAACTTTGTCCAGCGCTATATGGTCTATGCGCCAGATCTACATGGAGCGAAAAAGACGACAGTCGAACAGATTGCAAGAACCATTTCTTGAGCATAAGAAACTGCTACCTTTACAAATTAATTTTGTAACAGGTCAATTATTAAAAATATTATTCATTATTTAAAAATTATACATTTGAACTTCAAAATGTGTAAGGAACAAAATGCTATATTCTTTGGTAGTTCAATTTTCTTTGAACCATATCACAATTGCGTACATTATTGATATATTATTTATAAAATGGAGCTTGGGAAATGTATTTACAATCAATTACTTTACCAAATTTTTGTCAGCTGTATTACCCAAGTGATCTGCTTCTTACATGTATATACATGTTTTGTAAATATCCCTGAATAAGACGGTCAGTGACCCAAGAGCGAGCATACCTGGAAAGGATGGCAGATGGCGACGTATCTCTCCACAGTGAAGGCCGTGATGGTGAGCACTGTAGCATTTGCCGAAGTCTCTGCCGCGTAGCTCTGTAACACGCAGAATGCCTCTCCGAACACATACGGGTAACGCGACCAAAAACTATAAACTTCCGGTGGCAATCCGGACAGCAGCAGCAACAGGTCCGATACGGCCAAAGAGAAGAGGTAATAGTTGGTGGCGGTGTGTAGATGGCGATTACGAGCGATCACCACGCATGTCCCTACGTTGCCTAAAAGTCCTGCTACGAAGATCGCAGCATACAACGCTGTCATAGGGATCACCACGTACAGGGGGTCACGTCGAGGACCCCAGGAGCTGCCTCCCATGCGGGGGAAATCTGTCCCTCCTCCTGGGTCAGGAGCGCCGCTTGGCACCTACAAATATATTTTACGAATAGGTTAAATTAATTTCATCTTCAATTCAAACACATTTTTTAAATTAATCTTATCGTATTTTTCTTTGCCTTATTCCCATTAGGGTACGCTACTATTAAAAAGCAAGGGTATTTGGCAAAATTTTCATAATCCGCCTTTGCTGACGCTAGTCTGGTGTCCAACTTAATGATTGGGGTTCTCGGATGAAGAGGCAAATAGTTGGTTTCACTATTTATAATAATTTGATTGAATATTATAGTAATATTTTAACTCGTTTGTGAATTACTGTGCCAAAAATGAAATATCGAGATCGTATGTATTATAAAAAGTAAGTTATGGACTTCGTGAACAATTAATTTTTCATTTATTTTGATCCTTCAAATAACTGGTCCCTTCGGCGAACGCGGGTAGTACAATGGGTTAACTCGGTCCTGACTGGGTGAATGAATTTAGTAGCAAATTGACTAAGGTTAGTTGACAGGAATTTAAAAATATATTTAAAAGTATTTTGATAGTAATGTAAAAAATTGAATAAAGTTTATTACAAATATGAATCAACTTTAACCAAACTCAAATGAAAAGAGTTGAAATGGGCAACGCAATATTCGGAATGAATCACGTATGAAAAGAGAGAGTCTCGCGTCACTTTGCTCTGTGAAATCTAAAATGCAGTCATCATTCTTTATCATTAAGCCTGGGACGGATTAACTATGAAGTCAACTCATTTTTCGAGGGCATGAATAATGCATATATGTAGGTGACAAATGGTTTCAGATGGAGTAGAAAAGTGCATGCTGTAACAGTTATGCCTTACCTCCGACGTGACGTTTGTGTCTAGTTCTGGAGTAGGTGGCGTGAGCAGTAGTGAGTCGAGAACACTGACACTGGCAGACAGAGGGATTGGAGCCGCAGGCGCGGCGGGCACCGACCGCAACCCCTGCAGCCATAGCAACAGCAGTGGGGGTAGAGCTAGAACCATATTTCCTTAAGCGTCTCTGGAACATTAATGAACAGGCGATATCCTTTATGTTATACTCTTGTTTAGAGACTTTTGGCACCAAAATTAGTTTGAATATGCTTCAATACCTTTTCTTATAGCAATGTTTCACTATTCCCATTTTATGGTTCTCTAAATAATAAAAATTTCGAACACTTGTTGAAAATGAATCTTTGAAGCATCGATATCTATATTTTTGACTTCGTTTTTTACGTATTACATGCTCTATACGTCTGGTGGGAATGTCTCATTATATGAGAACAGGCGAATGAGTGAAGGGATGAAAATGTAAATATCGTGACTTAGCCTCTCGAAACTTAACTTAGCGAAGGGCCCCTTGCTGGTGCTGTTCCAGCTTCACTTGCATTCTCTTATAATTAGATTTTCAAGCTTGCTGAAAAAAGTGCAATAAGTTCAGTGTATCGATGGTTTCACTATATCGGGTGGTAGAGTAGATAAAATGTCAGCTGAAATTTTAAGAGGAGTTTCTCATTTCTTAGAAATATTTATTGAGTTTATATTCATAAAAGGGAGAGTGATAAAAAATTGTGTTGTTTTTTGGAGATAAAAATATAATAAGAGATAGATATGAAGGTTTATATATAGACAAGAAAATATAAGAAGAAAAGCAATATAAGAAGGACGAGGATATTTATCTTTATAGAACAGAGAATGATGACAAAACATTGTATTGTTTTTTTTAGATTGAAGAGAAATTATAAATAGTTAATACATAATGATGATTTTTCGATTCAAATATTAATATTAATAAAAATAATATCAAGTCTGTATGTGCTGAAATAGAACGGAAGTTCGCAGGAGCATTTTCATATATCACTCTACGTAACATGATCGTACATTGCATAGGGTGATCAATTTCCTGACCTGTCAAAATGTGTTACAGAAATGTCATTCAAGGACATCGAACAACGCACGGTGCAATGTTCACATCTGTATATGGATGTCATACTCCCGTAGCAATTGCGAGAAAGTTTTGCAAAACTAATTGGCGAAAGATGTAGCGTAGGTTTTACAGTAAAAGAACGTAGTTAAAAACGTTTTTGTGTTAAGTTCCTCGATTAGTATAGTTTTTTTTCGCAGCATGCTAACAGTTTTCTGCTATTATGACATAAACACTATTGGTTCATGAGATCAGAAATAAAAAATGTTTGGATCGTATAATGAAATTCATGAGATTTACAAAAATAAGTTTTAATGGGATATTATTGCTAAAAATAAGGCACATTGTATATGAGTGAGGTAATACTAGAGACGAGATACAAAGTAACCAATAAAGAAGAAAGCAGAGTCCTTTTTTTCGTCAGAAGTAACTAGACAAATAAAAAAATAAAACGATATGAACAAATTGTCAATGGGAAAGTGTGTAATTGATTTTTTAACCATTAATAGCACATTTTTTGTATATTTTATTTATCATTATCTGAAGTGTTTCTATTTTGTTGTATGATTCGTTTTCAAATAAGGACAGGCAGATGGTTTTATCAATTTAGAACATGTAATTGAAAATTACTTTAGCACTGCAGATTTTAACTGTTCCCTATTTGCTTTTCAACTGCAACACGTTATCCATCGTCCATATACATACAGTTTGTGTTCAGGATATCGTCAATACAGCTTTGTCCTTTACATTCTGTGTTTGGCCAATAAGGCTTAATTATGTTAATTCCCCAGATATGGATACAGGACTCGCAAATACTAGTTGCCAGTTGAAATCAAATACTCCTCTTCTATTTGAAGTGGTCAATTTCTCTTTACGGCCCTGCTTACGCTTCAAGTTAAACCAAGCGGATTGTTTCTAAATGAAAATTTGAGAACGTTTTATTTAGACGCGTACTTCAAAATGGGATAAAAGTACGGAAACTATTTCATTGAAAAATACGAAAATGTCTAACAAAATTGAGATTAACGAGCTGATAAACCCTCAACAGCTTATAAAATTGCTGCTTTAATTTCAGTGTATATACAAAATGAGCAATGATCCACACAAATGTTTGTAATTTAAAAACATTTTAATATAAAAAATTCAATTATTATAACAGATAGACGGGAAAAATATCAGGAAAAATGTGTGGACAATATAGATAGATCCAGGAAGGAGAAGTTTATTCATGCGGATATTTCTTACGTGAAACAATCTTCTTCCGATGTCGCCTGTTGCGTTTTGGTCTGAAAATTGCAACTCAGGACAAGTGAAATCAATGCTCTTTGTACCAATTGAGTGACATCTCTCGATTGTTGAGCTTCTATAAACTATTTCTCCAAACCTTATAGGTTCATTCAAAATTCACGCCTTTGAGTTATGGGGAAGAAGAGGTTAAATTTAAAGTTGTGGCGAAGAAATGATATGGGGAAGAAGAGTATTAAACATAGTATTAATTAATAAACGAGTCTTTAAATCATCCTGAAATCCACGGAATTGTATGATATGTTTCCCCGCCAGAGCAGCTTGAAATAACTTAGAATCACGTATCAAGTCAATCGAACAAGATGGACGATCGATACCCGCACATCGATACACAGTCAACCTGTGACGTCGCGCGAGCGCGCATGCCATGGCCACTATGACTATGCCTATGCCTGAGACGAGCAATCGTTCTCATTCTTCCTAACTCGCTCGGTCGGACACCAGCCATCGTCCACTTCTGACTCGGCGAGCACGCCGTCAACTTCTCCTCTGCCTCTACAGCTACTCGAATTGTCTTCTGCCGGTAACCACATATCTCGTTAGCAGCAGCAAGCAATCGCTCACGAAATAATCTCCAGGTCAAATCGCCACATGCTCACTTGCTACTGAAATCATCAAATCAACATCAACGTAGCGCCACCTAGGCCAAACTAAGAGACATTTGGAGAATCAGATCATCACGTCGTCACCTCATCACTGTACCTCATCCAGATTTTCAGTTTTGAATTCCTTCATTGATTACCTCACTTTAATGCTTATCTAGCTAGTTGCACTGCACATTATTAAATTATATTCTTGACACTTATCTTGCTCAACTCCCATCTCAAACACCTTCATCACACCTCTGGTCCTTCGAGCCTCAACCCGAATGTTCTGCAACTTTCCCATTAAATTCTGTACATCGTCTTTAGATACACAAAATAAGATTGAACTAAATTAGAGATTAAACTTACAGAATAAAGAAGCCAGAAACTATACTGACATTTTTTACTTTTAATTTTGTAGTTTGCGGCAATTTTTTCTACACTTATCCACCAAGTGATGCGCTGAGTGACCAGGGTTCCATCCCCGGTGAGGGGGGTATTTTTCATCATACAACATCCAGACCTACTCAGACTGCTGTAAAATGAGTACCAGGGTCTAACCACTGGTCAAACCGGTCGGAGCGAGCATGATGTTATAGCACGACGTCTTTGATGCACTTGTCGCAGTACCTGCCGAAAGTCATTAACAATATGAGTAATAGAGAGATGGAGTCAGCGTGGCTCAGTGGGTAGAGTAGCTGGCTGGTTACAATTTCTGATGTGTGGAGTGGGGATTGCTTATCACACCTCAACATCCAAACTACTCAGTCTGCTGTAAAACGAGTACACAGTATTACAAACAGGCTGGAGCGAGATGCTGGCCAAATCTCCTCCCCTGGTGCCGAGAATTGCAAATATCTACCCTCCATGAGGTGTAGTCACCTTCGGGGCCTCTTGTGGGACATTTTCACCTTTCGCAATACAGAGATAATTGGAATAGGACTTGTCAACAAAAGTTAAAGAACATTTGTTTATCTTTTCTTGAAAATATGATTGGGATTGAATTATGTTTTAGTTGTAAAAAATAATTATTTTAGAATTTCATATCTCATGTAAAGATTGTTGCGATGAGGTCATATGTTGGCGAATTATATAAAATAATTGTAACATATAAGGAGCAAAATATGTATCGTGAATTTTAATTACGTGAACTTTACGAAAGGTAGTATGCAGATGTTTACGATTTTTTGAATATAGAAACAGTTATCTTCCTAGAAAACCCTGAAATGGGAAAAGATCCTGACTAAGTTTTGTTTAGTATCTTTCATTTTTCGATACGATAATATTGAATGAAACGTCTCACCGGATCGTATAAAGCGGATGAACAGACATTTTTTATCACGTTAATTTCGAATTTCTTGAATTAGGTTAACTATTAAAATTTCTGAGTTTAATAATGAGATTGTATGCTTTCTTCAGCACGAATTGTGCAGAAGTGTGTCGTGAATAATTATCATGCAGTCATCTCTATAGAAACTCAAGGTATTAGAGATCAACTTCAAAGATTTGATTATAAATGTTTGTTTATTAACGGAAATTCTATATAAAATTGTTACTTTCTCAAAATAGTAGTCCAGTTTCCGACGAGCCCCATATATGCTTGGGAATAGACGATTAACTGTGTTCGTAACATAATTGATGATTGGTCATTTATGAATCGTAGATAACAATGATCGTAAAATGTTTTGGTTCTCTAATGATAATTTGTAATGATAGTATTGAACATGCAACTTCCATACCAATCGAAAGCAATTAGTTTTCATTACCAGAACTCCAATGTGATTATACACAACAGAAACTTATTCCGATGGATTTAAACTGACTCACTGTGATTGAGAAAATGCATTTAAATACATCATTGGACAGAGTGTGCGAGTAAATAACTCATCCTCTCTCTCTCTCTCTCTCTCATAGTGCATATCTACTGAGTAGGATGTCAATACAATAATTATATTGTAAAGAGTTTGAATAACGAAAGTAAATATTTTTTGTACGAAAATCTAGTCTTATAGTAAACGAATTATTATTTTAGTTGTGACAGATTTGATTAGATACAGATTTTATTATACCTCTGAGTCCATGTATTTTGCCTCTCATGTAGTAAATTGATTAGTAACATCAAATTGTGTCGATAAGGAAATAGACAGTGATCGCTGAGTGAAATTTATTGCCGCGCAATGTATTTAAGTTTACGAAACGTTTATTGTCTAATAGAAGTCCATTAGATGTTTTAGCCATCCATTCCCCTCAGCAATCAGAAACTGCACCGTGTCATGCATAAATATGGTTTCCTTATTGATGACCTCGTGTGAAGATGACTATTGCATAGAATCTATATAAATAAAAATTAAATGCTGAACGTTGGTAAGCGCATCACTTGAAAACGGTTGAACCGACTTGGCTACTTATTTTTAGAATGTTCGTAATGGTCAGAATAAGGGGTTTAGGGAAATAAAAATTGGAAAAGTTGCCCGGAAAATTGGAAAATTGGGGAAAATCTGAAAATACTCTTTTCGATGGGATTCTTGTACGAACCAGATCATAACACACTTCAAACGATGGATATGCGTAATTCTTTTCTTTTTTTGTTTGTTATGGTCCTGGAAAAAATTTCAGGAAAAAATCGTGACAATTACAAAGAAATGTCGCAAAATTAGGACAAACTGCAAAAATCATAATTTTTATATGCACTCTCCATCATAACTGACGATAGGAACGACATATTTTTCCGCATGGTTCCATGTCGATCACATTCCAGGCACATTACATAAAATTTCACATTGGCGTACTTCTGAATGTACTCCTCCTCAATTGAATATTTATGGCCACAATCGTTAATAGATACAATGATCACTCAGAAATAAGTTTTTTTCCTCATTTTTACACATTTAAATCAGCTTTTCACAAATTCACAAAACGATCTCAAACAAATTTATTGAAATTTGGACATGATAACGTCTGCCGGGACAACTAATAAATAATAAACTAATTTTTATGGAAACGAAGTTTCAATACAAGAATATGTTGAACTGAGAACACATTCTTTATGAGACCGGACCAATTCCTGCTCAGGGCACTGAATTTGCTCTAACATCTTTGACATAATTGTGTGTCCGTGACGAAACCTATTCCTGCATCACTTTCTTAAAGTGCTTCATGTATTATCTTATATTCACATCTTTGCAGTTTTTATTGAAAATAAAAGAATTTAAAAAAATTACATATTGTTCTATTTGTGGGCAGTTTTCACCCCTTTAAATGATTAACTTAACATGAAACCACATTTTAAATAAGTTTTGATATATCCTGAAGGTGATGATAATGTTCAACAGATATCGATACATTCAACCTTTCAACATTGGAAGGTTTTATGTTTTTCGGCTAAGGAAATTGGACGAATTAAGATATCTGATTGATAATAAGGGAATTACACTAACTTCATAACGCACGTGTAAAACTATGAAATGGAAATAGGAATAAGAATTTGAACTTTTCCTAAGTTTGTTTCCGATAAAAATTATGGTAAAAATAATAAAAAAAAATAAAAAAGTAATGTTAAAGACAATGCTACTAAGTTCTTCGTATTCCAGAAAATTCCTACACTTCTGTTATCGTATCTTATAGCTTACCATAGAAACTGACATTTATCTCCAATTCCAATTACGTTTTGGAATTACGTATCTCCAATTCCAATTACGTTTGGTTTCATTAAACACTACAACTCCACATCTTTGTCTAGCCAACGTATCTTTGAGCCAGCAGCATAAATTGTATTCCTCTAAAACTACCTTTGCTGTAATCTGTTGTCATTGCTCTCATTTCACAGATTCAATGGTTGTGTACTTCCTCAGTTCTTGCCAACACATGTGTGTCCGGTAAACACTACTCACCCGTAAGGATACATACACACATCTAGTACGTCACAACGATATGTAGGAGTCGTTCGCAGAATGGACGTGCATTATGTCCGTGTACTACGAAACCCCACCACAATCAAACTCGAGCACCGCGTTGCATTCAACCGATGCCACCAAACCGTATAGTGGTTCTCGTTATAGCCGAACAGGTACGTTATCCTCTATAGAGCTCTTGGCAAGTGTAGTGGAGAATGTCAGAGGGTGGAAAGGTTGCATTGATTCACCTGGTTAATGATTTGGATTTCTCTCTCCTCCTGACGCTTCATCATGGTGTTTACGAGTGTAAAACAAAGAGTGAAGCAAAAATATCGCAAATTTCCGTTTGCACCTTTTGAGTGTCTGTACAAACTTTCTTTTCGTCTTGTAATATATGTTATAGAATTACATACTACTTATTCTTATCACTATCTTTCTTCTAACTGGCAACTTCAGTATACATCCTTTTTTCTCTCGTCATACTTATCCAATTGCCAAATATCATTATTATGGCAAGATTATTATCCGGAAAATCAGTCATTCGTTACATTCTTTTAGAAATATTGTTTCAACACACTCAATATTATATCCCATTCTAAACCATATACCTTATTGATTTTCGGTCAGAATGCTGTAATGCACTTTTTAAAATTATAATTAGTTTGTTATTATTAAATGAAAGGGTTGGTTGTTGTTGTAGGTTTCATTGAAAGGCGTACATGACGATTAATACATGTTGTCTCTAATGCAAAATCAACAATATCAAATTTAAGTATTTCTAAAGTGGGAAGTGGAAGAGCCACATTATCAAGTGTGAATAAAGTACAGTTACGCGCGACTATTGTATGAAACAAACTTAATACTTGAAGTTATATTAAAATAATAAAGAACTTATAAAACGTTGTCCAATATCGATTTTCTTAGCATTGTATGTTACGATTTGTTTCAACACGTTGAACAAAAATAAAAGTAATGCGAAAACCTTCGAATATATCATATGATACGGAAATGAACTACGAAAGCTTGTTATCTGTTTAGATGCCAACAAAGTTGGTACGATGCGACATTGCTCAATAGCATGTTTAGATTTTCTCAGCATCGTGAGAGTTTTTATGATGATACCATTTATTTCACCTCTCATACAGACATTCTCAGTTGATTTATTATTGTATTCGCTTTCAAAAATATTTCCTTTGGGATTGAACCAATGGTTTACCGATCGTAACATTCGTAGTAGGGCTTGGTTTTTCTGAGCCACGTCTTCCATGCAGTCTAGAGGGCAAATGCACTTCAAATTAGTTCATTTTACACTAAGAAATTATTATATTCTTTATGTAGAATATTCTTTGAAAATAAAATTTCGTCAATCCATAGAAATATATACAAAATTCTGCAAATGTTCTTTGTATAGTCATTTGTTGAAATTATTTTTCATCTACGACTGTAAGTAGAATTGTTCGCAATATCTTATCTTATCTGATGAGGCGACCATGTTTTTCTCTGTGGAAGGGGAACTTAACTTACACGAACTTAGCAAAGTAAACCTTGCGAAGTATTCTTCTGTCATGTCTCATCACGAGCGCTCCGTTAGGGAAAAGAGAATTTTGGTGGAAAGTGTACTGNTGAATCTAAGAAAAATCTCCGAATCTCTCCGGAATCTAATATCAGAAAATACTTGACGATAATGTTCACTAGGAATCTTAGCGAGAATGTCAGAAAAATCTCCAAATTAATGACAAAAGAATCTTAGCGAGAATGAAATCCGAATGAATCGAATGTTCAATAGAACGTCAGCGAAAATGAATCTTGGCGAGAGTCTTCACTAGGAATTACTAAGAAAATCTCCGAATGTTCTCCGCACGGATTTATCTAAGAATGAATTAAATTCGTTTCTGAGCTTTTCTCCCACTCTACCCGACTGTCACTTACCCACGTGATCTACGTTTTCAAAAATCATGTGACTTACTCTTCCAATAATATCAAAATGTCACTCTCCATAGAGTTGCTGTTATAGGTGAATTTCAACTTGAGAACGCGCGCATCAGGCCAATCCACGAGCTGCATTTTTGAACATTTCCACGCTCAACGGCGTCCTCCTCCCCAACCGTTTTCGAGCGATCTTCAACAGTCGGTTTTTAACAACAAAGACACTAAATGTATTCTACTTTCTTAATTTTTAACGGTCGAACTCATCCCTTTAAAATTTCCAACTTTCACGGTTCGGCGTCGCCTTGCCAACCGCTCCTAGACCGATGGTCGCTACGCGAATTATGAGAGTACCATCTCACACCCACGCTATTGTAGTTACTTTAATTCATAAAACCTTTCTCTTTCTTGTCGCTTCTCTTCTAGCCGCTGCGTGTTCGAACTTGCCAACTGACGTGACCTCTCTCTTTTCATAACACTTAGTAAATTTCCGTTGTTACTTGTTTCTTTTCAAACGAATTCTGCTTTCGATTAACGCGTTATTTTTCGCTTCCAATCGCTTCTGATCAAAACAAATACGTTGTACACCGCTCCCTTCCCCTCGCTTCCTTTCAAATTTGGTTCCTGGAACAAAGAAGCTCTGCACCCACTCCAACGGCTGAGACTTTTCCCTTACGACTTTGCCTGTAACGGCCACTGAATTCTTTCGCTTATTAATACATTTGAATCATTAATAATCTCATTATTAATTGGGAATTAATAAAATCTTACAATATCGACGTCGTGGAATCCGCATTTGTCCTAAACGCACGATCTAAACGCATATCTGTGACGTGTTGGGTCTGGATAAGTTCTCGCTATGTAGGCGTTCTTCACAGAATACAAAGTCGCCTTGATGGGCATGAGTATCTTCATATATTGCGATATATTGTAATCCCTTCGGTGCGGCACTTCCCGCAACTTCCGAAGAAGTATTTCATCAGCATGATAATTCATCTGTCCACACGTCTCGAATGGTGCTGGAATGTATTGCAAAGCAGGAGGAAGCGGAAATTCTCCACTGGTCCCCGCATGCCCCTGACCACAACCCAATCGAAAACGTATGGGCGGAGACGATGCGTGTCATGACCGAAACATGACCTGATCCACCTCCCGCAACCACTGATGCGCTCCGGGATGTGGTATGTGAAGCGTGGGAAGAAATTGCTAACAGCACGACATGCGTCCACCCTAGTTAATTCAATACCTAGACGGTTGCAAGATGTGATAGACTGTGACGGGTGTTGTACTTGTTACTAAGTCCCAAAACTGTCCTATTTAAGGGTTCAAAAACTACATAGAAATCCAGAACTTGGTTAGCGTTAAATACTTTGCGTAGAAGATGTTTAATCTTCAAAGTTAAAGTATGAAACTAAAGAAAATACAAATAACATTGAATATGAACTAGATAAGGTCACTTCATTCTTTCCATCTAGCGATCAGGTACTTTAGCAATGTGCCAAACAGTCTGTGTAAAACCTATCGCTCTTACTTCTTGATTCCATGCGATTAAATTATGAGATCTTTTTAGTTATACGAAAATAATTGTTTTAAATAAAAGTATATTTGACCCGACCTTTATCGGTGATTAATTAACATTAGAGTAATACTCTACTTCCTGAGCTGTTCGATGTTGCGTGGCAGCTTTCTTTTTGTTCCTTGTTCATCCCTGAAGACCACAATTTGAATTTTGTCCCTAAATAACTTTCTATCATTTGTGTTCTTAATATCAATGGTTGCTTCTTTGAGGTCATTTAATGTCTGCGTATACCATGATGGTTTTCCTTTAAGATTTGTGATTTTATTAAAAATGTTTTGTAAATTTTTCATCACTTATTCTGATCAAATATCCAAATACAATTTTATGTTTACGTCATTAATCCTTCACTACAAGCAACCCTCATCGTCATCGATTTTCTCACCCTTATCCCGCTGTATTTAACACAGTACGTGCTATAATTCTATACGACTTTTCTTTTACGACATTTTTTTATTGTTCTTTGTGGAGAAGAGAAAATATTCTGAATTTTACAGGTCGCTTACATGAACCGAGAGCTATGCCAACCCATGGTTACAACAACGGATAAACGTAATAAAATATTAACATGCCATGAGAATAGTAGATTGTGTTCAGGGGACACGCACAGTTGAGTACTCACAAAGTCTTCTGTCACTAGTGACGTCTGTAATAAATGTTTCTCCTCATAAAAATGTTTACGCTTTTTATCACTGGTGTGAACACTAGTAAGATCAAATTTACTAGTAATGGATTCTATGCTCGTAATGGTTTTAAACATTAAACACCTGGTGAAGACTCAAGACGAAGGATCGAAATGTCATGTGATACGTACATGAAAAAATAAAAGTAAGATTGTCTTGGAAAACAATCGTAATGTTTTTGAAGTTAATTTAAATAATGTTTTGTAAAATGAAGATTTTGAATATTGTAATTTTTACCTCATTGACATATGTTATATAGAATATCATTGTAAGGATAATGAAATAAGCTGTAAAATGGCACCTCTACCACCTCTATCTCAATTAGGAGAGCTTCCAGAGCAAATGAAAAGTTTCGTGTAGAGTCATTTACGGGCGTTTTGTTTAAACTTTACATTGTTTCAACATCCAAACGGGTAGAAATTTTACAACATATTTCTGTCATATATCAATGATGAAAGATATATGATCATCGTTTAATGCACAAGCTCTGATCATAATTCAACTATGATCATATATCTATGACATATCTTTGATCATAGATATGATAAAGAAATATGACCGTGCAATACCGGCCTAAATCTATGTAATGTTACTTCTACAAAATTTTATGAAAAGTTTAAGGGAACTCCTTTGTTATTCTTTCTAACTACAATACACAAGATTTTGAATAGAAGGTGTTGGTGTTAAATTGTCACTGGTAGTACTCGTATCTCGAAGATGATATGTGTTTATTTCATTATTATTTGACTCATAAGCGTTGCTTTATTGATCATTATTTATTTCTATACAGAACATTATATTTAAATTTGAATACGAAAACACAGGCAATTCATCAGAATACTTATAGAATAAGATGTGTTTGCTTTAAAAACATACTAATACATAAACGTAAAATATTTGTTCGTGTATTCCACTACTTTCTTTCAAAACTTAGAATGATGTGTTGTTCCTCAAAGCACTCTTTGGTTATGATATGGGATCAACGCTTTCACCCGAAACCTCCCACCTTCCGAAAGATTCGTGAGTTGTTGGTTTTGTTTACTTCCAAGCTGCTGAATGGGTTGCCCATATTCAGTTATTTATAAGCTGAAATAAGAAAAGTTACTTGTAAACATAATAATAATAATAATAATAATAATAATAATAATAATAATAAATTTATTGTCAAAAAACAGTACAAACTGCGTATGACCACGTGGAGGGAAAAAAAAAACTAATTTACTCTCCGGAAGCAAGCAAGGGACCATCCCATCAATTCCGATCAAGGGCCCTAAGGCAGAGGCGGATTCAAAAAATTCAGCAAAAATTCCTAGATAAGATAAAAAGTTAGCTGCGAGTTATAATACTAATAGAATGTCAATATGTTTGTAATTTTAAGCAAAAAATTACATGTAAGTTATTATCGAACTATAGATTATTCTGAGTATAGTGCTTAAAAATTGAAATAACACTAAATTCACGATTTATTGTTACAATAGACCCGCCCCTAGACAAAGCCTAGAGAACCTGTATGATAAATCCGCCTCTACCCGAAGGAAAACCGGAGAAAAACCCGGGCCAGGATGGGGCTACAGAATTTATGTACACAAACGTGCCAATGTTGAGTACACATAAAACTAAATTAATATGAGCCATAAGACAACACAATCATGCAAGAAAATAGTTTTTGAAATTGTTATAAGTTGTTTAAAAAGTACTCCAGCAATGGCGTGATAAAGCACAAGACGAATTTAACTTTTGTTAAAATCAATAAATTCTTTTACAGTGTAGAAGCACTCGTGCAGGAGGTAGTTTTTAACCGCGGATTTGAAGATATTCAATTTCATAATATCTTTTATATTCTTGGGCAGGGAATACCACATCACACAAAGAAATGTTTTCTGAACAATTCAATATGTTTTCTATTTATACGGGATACGAGACCACCAAATAAACAACGTGTGTATAAACAGTGAGAATGCAAACAGTATGAGAATGAAGTGACTTATTGACAACGTGCTCGCATGCTATCTTGAATTGTGTTTTGAATAACAGATAAATAAAGCCTTAAGTCTAAAAAACCTTAAGTATAAAAAATTGTATACAAACAAAACATTGATTTGCAAGCAAAGTAGATACATAAGAAATTCAAATTGTTCTTAGATACAATTATTAATTTATCGTTTTGTCAATAATTCTTATTGTAAGATGAAACATGAAACAAATTGCATACTATTTGTTATATTCACATCAATAAGGCAGAAGTCGTTAGTTCTATATCATATATTCCTTTGTATAATTTGACGGCGTGTTAGTCATGAGTGCTAAAATGCAGGGAAAAACTAAGTAAAAATATAATACAAGATGGCCCTGTCCAGCGTGGGCGACAAACGCGAACGACAACTTCAAGCGACAAAAGTGTGGTGTCGCGTGGCCAGGATTGTGTGTCTTGAGAGAGTGTGGCCGTTGTGTCCAGGTTTCCGCCGTTTTTCCGTCAAGTTAAGCGAGTGCAATTGAATTCATATGGCTTTTTAAATATATTTTAATAAATTCGAAATACTTTTGCATGTTTGTTAATCAAACTACACATCTCTACGCAACTTACAACGTTTCGTCATAGGTATGTGACTTCGCCAGGTGTATCTCAATACATTTACATGGATACATGCCAAAACGTATCAGCATTAATAACATAACCTGAATGAAATTACATAGTGTGTAACAAGAGAAAAAAGGAGAAACCATGTACTAAGTTATCACAATATTGATAAATAAATTTCTGTGTTTGCACTTAAACTAAATTATTGTCATAAGATTTTCCTTTTCGTTTAATTACATTTTTTCTTTTCTTCTGTGAAGACTGTCAGAGCATCTTTCATTACTGAACCGAGAGTTCGATCTCCGACACACTTTTCGAGAGGCTTACACTCGGTGTCCTGTTTCCAGAATTGATTCGCTCTCCGCCTCGCCCTGTTCCCACTCTGCGCCTGCGGGTGAGTTTTGTAGCCTCATTTTCACAGTCGTTCCCTCGTATAACGTTACCTCGTGTAATATATATCGCACGTGGCCTGAAACGAGAGCTCGTTACTCTGGTGAGTTCTCCTCATGTAAGTTGCTTCCGTCACATCCCTCACTTTATTTATAAGGTCCTTCAACCCGTGCGTTGTTCCTCGTCCTGTGTTTATTCGATACTCTTAGGATTTATGTGAGTCCGTTTTCACAGCAACGTTATTGGTCATTTTTAAATGATGCATTATTATGATGCAATTAGTGTCAATTTCAGAATATTGGGATGCCTACTTCTTTTACGCATGTGCAAGGAAATGTAATCGTGAAGACAAAAGATATCGAGATCTCTTCATATCTTTATGAAGTGGCTCCGGGAGAGTTTATTTTCAAATGTTCGAGATGTCCAATGTCCAATGAGTGTGAAGTATCTTCTCCCTTCGATACCCAAGGAACAAATCGGTAAAAACTTGAGAATTTACTTTGAATGTATTTGGAATAGACGCTTATTGATTGACAACTCATTCCAACTTCATTTGCGTTCTACTTCAAAGTAAATCTCGTAAAACAGTGTGGTGGCGCCTTCTTCGAATTTAGCCAAAGAGGGAGCTGCAAGGTATTCAGAATTGAAGTGGAGAATATAGGTATCCTGTATTAGGATTAGCAAATAAGATGGTAACGGCCAAACTAAAGGATAATTTTGAGGGTAACTTTAAATCGATTGAACAGATAAATGTCATACAAGATTGATGATTTTAACATATCTTTCTATTCCAATAATGATATTTATTGAATTATTTGCAATTTTGCCTTAATTATTATTGTTTACTTCCATGATTTATTTGTTAAGAATTATAATTAGAAAATCGAATGGGACACACTCCAGATTTTTGAATGTGTCTGTAATTCTGATTGCTTTCACTTTTTACTCAGACACTGTAGAATACTCTCAAATTACTGTAATTATTAAGCGTCGGCGTCAAACGATTTTGATAAACTCTGTGGCGAGAGCATTCATGTAGGCAAAGGAAGTCTTCATGTTTCTTTAAAGTGGTATCACCATCTCATGTTCTTTTCAATGGATAAAGGAAATGACTAACTGTGCAGTAGCTTGTTCTTAATAATACTCAATAATAATACATAATGTGTGTTTCTTCAAAGGATTATTCGTAAGAGGAAGAGGTTAAAAAGGTGCGTATATGCAGTTTTGTGCAAAAAATTAGGCTGTGACGATATTTCATAGCACAGTTTTTCGCTAAGAAATGTTTGAATAGGATGTGTTGGTTTAATTACCTCCATAGTTTGTACGACATTGTATGGTTCTAAGGAGTATCATGGGTGGTTTTTGAATCGATTGTCAAGAAAAACCTGAATGTAATAAGTTATGTATTTCGAGAAATGAGTATGTGTAATGGATTGAGTTAAAAATCTAGGTGAATCTGAAGGTTTCTAACTATTTGTGTTCTGAACTTTTAAGTGTCGGGTCTTTCGAAATAAGGATAGTAAACAAATAATAATAATAATAATAATAATAATAATAATAATAATCTAACCTACAATAATAATTTTTTCGTGAGGTAAAATGTGTTTATAACTGGTTTGCGTATCTATGTAATTGTTACTTATTAAGAGTAAATGTTTTTGAATGACTGTGTTTGCTAAGGAATGATTATGTGTGAATAATGTTAGTTGAATTAATACTGTTTTGGAAGGACATATTTTTGGTCATGGATAAATGACATATTTTGTTGATAAATTAAGTAAAAGTGAACTTTTTAAAATGAATTGCTGTTGTGTACGTTTAGTAAAGATAATTTTTGAAATTACGTATCACTTGAGTGAAATACACTAGCTGTTTTGATTATTGTGTTAATGGACAGTGGATAGTACTAAGAATTTTTTTATTGTATTACTTCATTTCTGTGAATTGAAATTGTTTAAAATGGTACAGTGCGTGGTATGCGATTACGAAGTAGAAAAAGCTTCTTTTTTTTCGAATGACACTAATTGGAGAATGATATCCTTGTGAGAACATGTAAAAGTTCAAGCAATCTATTACATTCCTATTTGACCAATATAATGTGATAATGAACGATATAAAAGAATTTAAACTTTTTTGGGAAATGGTAAAAAAATAAAGAAAAGAAGCGAGTATATGAGGGTATACGAACTGGAGCGAAACGACTTCTGCATGAATCTTCAAAAATAGGTTATAAACATGAGATGAATACAGAAATTACTTGTACAATTATTGATAATACAGGTGAAAAATTGATACATTTGAACGAACTAACAGCTTATAAAAAAAACAACAAAACATTTGTTAAGTCTAACAACTAAATAATTTGAAACAAGATACTTGAAAATTCTAAGAAAAGTTGAAAATCAAATATTCTATTTTTATAAACTGTTGTTTCATTTTATGGGAAAACTATTTTGGAAAGTATAGATTAAATGTAAAGAAAGAAATTTTAAATTTATTTGGATAAACCAGGTAAAAATTGATAAGAAGAGGACTGAAGACTAATCTCATTATAATAGAAAATGCGATTTAGAAGAGATTAAATGTTTAAATTTTGGGGAAAATAATTTTTAAAAGTAAAACTGGATATAGAAGCGGCTGAAATAGAACGAGAACCAAATTTATTTTGTTTTCAGACAGTTTACGAGAATAAAAGCAAAATATAGAAAACATTAATATTATACATGTGAATATAAGGTGTGTTAAATGAAATAGGAACATGTTTGCTTACAGAATCAAGAACACGTTTAAAATCTAGATATTATAATTCTGATCGAAATTAATGTGGAGAGCAGATAAACAGTTGACGAATATAAATTGCTTAATTTTAAAAGAATAACTTTTCACAGAACTGATAGAAGAGAGGAGTACAAACGTTTATCCGGAGAAATTAAAAACAACGATCATTAGACTAATTTTTAAAAAAAGAACACTTTTAGACGGTTTTCTATTCTAAACTCAATGGGGAAGAGAAGAGCATTGTTTTCAGGGCTAAGAAGCCGTGGTCGTACTTGGAGCGCAGCTGTAAGCGAAACGTTTGGAGAAATCCAAGAATGACCACGGCTACTTAGTCCGGAAAACACTCTTTTTCATCATCAGGGCCGTAAAAGCATTTGTCAATGGAGGAGTTTTGAAAATTCAAAAATATTTCATCAATTGGTTAATTTATCATTACAATAAAATAATTGCAACACAAAATCCATACTACTAATTAAAACGATGCAACAGCTCATCAACAAATAGTTGGAAATGTCCAGTGTATGTGTTCTGCTCGCAGAAAAATATATATTGGCCTTTGACGGTCGTATAAAAACTATGCTATCCGTACTATTATTTTCCTTACATACCTGAAGCAACTGTGGATCATGTTTTTAAGAATCAGAGCGTGTCTAATAATTTAATCCTATGCATGAAAATTATGAGCTATGCATGAAAATTATATGAGGAAGAGAATGACGTTTGCGCACTAATAGCAAAATACCATGTGGAGTGTTTTCAGAACCATCGTTGTCTCGTGAAATATGTTCTCTTGCAAGTGTAATAGTAGCAACGTGACTTGAGACTAGAATTCAAGACGTTCGGTCGAATGTGCTTTGTGTTGTAAACGTTCTTTGTTATAAGATACTATTAAGGATTATTTTTCTTGGAGTACGAGAAAGTGATAATGCATTTTCGCGACTGTCGTTTATAGGATTCCATTTCGAACCTAATATTTAATAAAGTCTTTTACCTTACCCAGATGGAGCTATGCTCCTATTGATATACCTGTTTTGCTCAGGCCTCCTAATTTTGGCTCAAACTATTTATATAATATGGCAGGTTGAGACGATAATCTGCGGTCCACAGATTGAAAATGTACCTGTTGAGTGAATCACCGCATACAATTTTGACGTGTTGCGCCTAGGCAAAATTAAATTTATTTGTGAAAATTATGATTTAATTGTGCAGTAAATCTTTTAATGAATTTTAGAAGTATTATCCTATTCTTAACAGCAGGCCACTGATCCCATAGAACCCACCGGTTTTGTACGTGAAAAGCGATATATACGGATTTTTCTCTATATTAATTATAGACTGCTCTTCCTGTTACTGCCGGGATGTGTCCAAGAAAGTTATTTACGCTCTTTACCGTAATAATTAAACTCGCATTCCTCAAATCGTAGGGAGCATTACGAAAAAATTATAAAACAAATTTATGATTAAAATCAGGGCAAATAGTTCAGTTTTTCAACTCATTTTATAGGAAGGGCATTGAAGATTTAATTATTATGGCAAAGAGCGTAAATAACTTAAGTGTTAATCACGACAACCTATTAATGACGGTCCATTTGAAAGGTATTGTCAATTTTTGTTCCCAGGGAAATCGTTAAGAGGGTCTTTTACATTAGTTATAACTGATTCCACAACATCGTAATGTCTAATTTTTTCAAAAATGCATACATTACATATCACGATTTCGGTCGCTTGTTGGAGAGCAGAAAATAGGTTGTTAAATTATTTAATTATCTATTTCTCTACTACAATGCAGCACGTAAATTTTGTCATTAGCTATTCCTGATTTTAGGGCTTTAAATCTAGTGTTATTTTGACATAAGCAAATACTTAGACACGACTACAAAATTAGCTTGCGTCATCCTTGAGCAAGATTGTTTTGAAAATCTATCTGAAAGCAAACAAATTCGATTTAATTTCTCATATTCGTTAATTTATTTTGATAATGACATTTTGGTGATGAACAATGTCAGATATTGTACTATAAATTTATTAAATTCGAAGACGAATTATTGAATGGGGGTAAATATGATACGGCGATAAAACTCGCCTTGAAATTATGTCGTATTCTGCAGGTATACTAATATTCTGAAGAATTTAAGCATCTTGGCAAACGAAGTAATTGCAGTAGAATTCAAAATAAGAAAGGCTCTGAACCTGTCAGTGATGATACGACACGGTAGGTCTGTCATTGTTTCCACCCCATCAGAAACTAGCGTTCTCCTTAACATTCGCCGTTCACAGAGTTTGTCATTTTTTTTTTAATTTTTAATTTTTATTGAGTATTGGCCTTTTGACAAATTTATCTGTCTCGACGCGGTCAGTGTAAGACCTCAAATTCGAGCTTAAAGTGCTCCATACTACAACATTAGCCATGGAGCAGACAAACACGAGAATTGGAATGCAGGGTAAATTATTACTTCCTGGCCTCAGTTCATGTGGCAGCTTCTTCACCTACGACCTCATGTGATGAATCAAACAGTGATCCCACCCGCGTAAAGGATGTGTGTGTGTGTGGGGGGGGGGGGGAAGGTAACATCAGAGACAGACTGACCGAGTGGCAACGCCGCTCACATCCGTAACCATCTGGTCGATTCCCCAGTCTCGGAGATAGAAAGAATGTACTGATTGTGTTATGAGTTTGATTTCCCACTGACAGAGTATACTTGAAATTTGTATTCTTCTTTTGTTTATATCAACAAAAAGTGGTTTTCGTTTTATTATGTAGTATGTGCGAATTCGGTGTGTACAATTACCCTACGCACTTTCATTTGACTTATACCCCTTTTTTCACTACATAGAGAAAACACGAGCGGATTTTCCAAACACACATACCTTTGGCCACATTTTGGATTAACCAAACACGCATATGAGATTATTTTATGCACCCGCTTTTAAGTGTGTTATTATGGTGCTATGAATACCATTAACTCGTATAGGTTAAGCATTTCGGGCAGAGTTAATTACTTCTCCTGAGAATTTCTGCTTTATTCGCGCCGAGCTCTTTACTGCTTCGACACTGAACGAATTGCAAATATTCTCACAAACTTGAACCCTCAAACTCGGACAATCAAAGTTTTTGGGAATAAGATGTCACTACTGAAAATAGATGCATATGAGAACTTTCATTAGCTTCTGTAAAGTGTACGCGTGAGCAGTGACATACGTCATGATGACAAAAGATGCGAAATAAACAGAATAACCATTTACAGTTATGACATTTTTTCCTTGTGGGTGAGTCTACCGACTTTTATGTAATTCTTAAAATATCAGTGATTTGAGATGAAACTGCAACCTGTGTTAATTCATATCCATGAGAATTATTTAAAGTTTATTGAATAATGTAATGTAATCCAAAAAATAGATAACTTGAATACTGAATGAGAAAATCAAGATCTCGTTACCGAAAGTGAACGAAAACATTTCTTATCCATGTGGTAGAGCTTCAGCCTACCCTAATGCAAAAATTGTGAGTAAACATCATTAGTTTTTTCTACACCTCAATTCAGATTCATCGGGTCGTTGGATTAAAAGGGATTCGAACCCAACGAATCCTTTGACTCATGGTCTATCTCTGCAAAACATCGTCTTCATCGGAAAAGTTATCCTAGTTTACGAGTATTAATAATAACATACGGAGTTTCTTCGTCGTCCTCCGACTATTGTTCTGTCACCCAAAGCCAAGACAAAGGTGCATTTTAAAGACATGAAATTGCTGGGAGAGGTAATTTGAACCCCATTGATGGTTGTTCAACTATTTCTTTTTATTGTAGTATTTGTAAATAGGAAAATGTTGCGTCTATTAAATGCTTATGAGGCGATAGGAGGTGTGTTGTAGGGGTTATTGTTAGAACGGACCGGTTAGTTGAGTTTACCAACAACTTGGCCCACGTGGAGGTGTTCGTAGGAGTAGATAGTAATAGAGTAGTAGGAAGTGGCTAGAAGAAGGAGAGATGCTTTTTAATCGTCATGGCTTTATATGAACTCGGACATTGAAGTGAAAAGCTACAAATTTACGTGCTCCCCACCCCCCGGGAACCCGTAGTGACTCGGTGGAGAGCAAGCTTGCTAGCTCTGAGCCATCAAACGTGCTAGCTAGTATTGACAAAGTTAAACCCTTTGTAGGAACGCAATTCCTACATATAACTAATGTACATACCTTCATACTGATACGCGAAAGCTCCCCCATGTAACACAAACTACGAAATGTTGCATGTTCGCCATGTTGTTTACTGGCTTCCAAAGCGATACCACTCGCCACGCCAAGGAACTCCCAAGACAGTAAACAGATAAGAAGACTCCGTGAAGCTAGAACCATACGACTCCATGACAGCAGAGAGAAACTCTAGGAGCCGCTTACTGACCTGTTCGGTCCATACAACTTGTTAAGAAACTTCTGGAGAATACCAAGACTACGACACAATGCTAGACCTCTCAGACCGTCATATGTCTTTGTTTAGGTTATACCTGCTAGCAACGATAAAATCATTATCTCGCCAGCTCTCGGACTGAACACATCGTTCTAAAGCTGCTTCGAGCCGAGTACATAACCTCCGAAGAAATCCAATCTTCGAACTGGCGCTGACGGCGCCCATGCAAGTCAAATTCAGAATCAAATTTGACTACGCCAGACTCGAAAGAAATTTCACTTCAACGGCACCCCGATCAATATTTGGGGAACCCAAAATCCTCGGGCACGTCCGATATCAGGGAAACACAATTCCCCAAATTCGGCGACTCAAGACGTTCCACGCAACGCCGTAAACAANTCGGACGTGCCCGAGGATTTTGGGTTCCCCAAATATTGATCGGGGTGCCGTTGAAGTGAAATTTCTTTCGAGTCTGGCGTAGTCAAATTTGATTCTGAATTTGACTTGCATGGGCGCCGTCAGCGCCAGTTCGAAGATTGGATTTCTTCGGAGGTTATGTACTCGGCTCGAAGCAGCTTTAGAACGATGTGTTCAGTCCGAGAGCTGGCGAGATAATGATTTTATCGTTGCTAGCAGGTATAACCTAAACAAAGACATATGACGGTCTGAGAGGTCTAGCATTGTGTCGTAGTCTTGGTATTCTCCAGAAGTTTCTTAACAAGTTGTATGGACCGAACAGGTCAGTAAGCGGCTCCTAGAGTTTCTCTCTGCTGTCATGGAGTCGTATGGTTCTAGCTTCACGGAGTCTTCTTATCTGTTTACTGTCTTGGGAGTTCCTTGGCGTGGCGAGTGGTATCGCTTTGGAAGCCAGTAAACAACATGGCGAACATGCAACATTTCGTAGTTCGTGTTACATGGGGGAGCTTTCGCGTATCAGTATGAAGGTATGTACTTTAGTTATATGTAGGAATTGCGTTCCTACACCTTCCTTCAAATCGTAGAATTAACATTCGTAGATTACTTTTATTTCAAATTTCTATGAATAAAATGAACATTAATTGTCTAGTGCATGTACTAAAAAATATATAAATTTATATGCTACATTATGTTCAGGTCGATCGTAACTAAAATAATACGGTTCCATTATATATAAAAGAAGTGAAATTGCGGTGAGTCTTGTAGAGAATTTGATTAAACGCATGTGAGAGAATCCCATAGGCCCAGCAGAGAGGAAGGGAATTCGTGTTAGCTGATGACATTTGGGAATGTAGAAACTGCTTGTCACTTCCAGAAAAACTGAATTAACACGTTTGCAATTTGTGTTTGTTGTTCAAACAGTTCTGCATCAGTTGGAGAAATTTTACTTTACTTTTCATCTTTATGATGATGGTATTTTAAAGGGTGGTAATACATACAGATTATTTGAATTTTTAAATATCTTGAATTTTTTGTTTCTTTCACGTAATTATAATTTAATTGCTTATTATTTTTTATGATAATTATTCAGTTTGATATGAATAATTGCTTTCTTCTCAACATTGGAACGATCTACCAAACAATCGCAAATGAGATTTGAATACACATCTGCATATTCAAATTGTATTTTCGTTATTTTTTACTTTAATAAAATAATGTAGTTTGTCGTGTGTTTCCGAAAATAAAATCATTTTTACTTGGTTACACCCAATTATTTTTTTATAAGAAAGTCTCAGGACCAACATGAACTTATTTCGATTTTTACACAAATTAAAAACATAATTTATCATGTGATTTTTAATAAATTGCCATTAAAATTTGTGAGAAGTTAAAAACACTCGTATTTATCGTTGAAGTGAGAGCAATACTTAAAAGAATCACTGCGTTTCAGGAAAATGAGATGAATTCAAGCGCAGGATATTTCGAAGATCCGTCGATGTCTCACTTGAAAGCAATACAACTGAGCTGAGGATTTCATCGTCCTCGAAACTTCTCGAGCTGAAGCGCGTCCCCATCTCCTCAGTCTTCAAGTAACACCACATTCTAAACCTCCGCCATGGAGGATCCGCCCTTTTGAGAATTGGATTTCTGAGAAATAACTATCAGCTGGAGCACGAATCTTGATCATGGGATAAAAAGGTCGAGAGATTGTGACGCGGATGGGATTGGGTTTGGTGAAAGACTGCGACACGGAAGGGCAAAGGATAGGAAGAGAAAATTGTAACCAGACACGCTACTCTGTTTGGGTAAGATTTCGAGGGAATTTACAATATTACACAATATCGAATGTATCTGACTACGGATTCAAAAAATAAAAAAATTCTATTTGCAGTTATGATTTCAAAATTTGTTGACTCTTCGAGATGTAAATTTATGTAGTTGTTTGTAGGCGCACTCAATCTGAAAGTCAATAAAGTTTACATCGGTTTATTTTTCTATCTGTTGCGCATGTTACTGATGTATCTTTGTGTGAAGTATGAGGAAAGAAATTTTAATGCTCTAAAATATCACTGGATGTTTTCAGGAAGATTTTGCAAATTTTGCCATTAATGGAAAGCGTGTGGGACAAAAACTTTCCCCCGATGATGAAAATAACGTGTAACATTTTTGACAGAGTAATCTCAAATCTTTAGGAAATATCTAAGTTGTGATGTTCAAGTTATAAGAACGGCATGTGTTTGATCGGATGTACCATCAACTTGAGAACGTAATAAGATTTGTTGTGATATTTATTTTTTGAATGATATATCAGGTTGTCATAAACAAATCGAGAGCATTTCTGAGTGAAGATTGGAATAATAAAATTAATTCGAGAGATAACCGTTGTTTGAGATGTGCTCTTAATTTCATGAACAAAATTATATATTATGAAAAACATTGACATAAAAATATTTTCATTATGGATCATATATCATTTTTATATTTACTTGCGTGTATGTATTAATCGGATTAACATAACATTTGATTTTCGATTTCAGGGATCGGCGTTGGGTTGCAATAATAACACGACCGCATCAATACATATTAATTCTAGTAATTAAGCATCTTTTGTCAATAAATGTGTAAGTGGTCTTGTCTCCAAAAATATGCGTCACAATATAACACGAATGGGAAATATGTTCCACTATACTGAACAATTATACTGAATAGTATTGGCATTACACAAAAATTATCTCTGCGAAAGTTTTACTGTTACAATCAGACCAATTTCGATTCAAAAATTTTCATTTATATTGAAATGTAAGCTACATTTTGAATATACTCATTGATTATAACAACAGGATACTACTATTTGTGTTCGACGTGAGTTATTTTTCAGTACAAACATTCTGCAACTCATTTTATATCATACAAAAACATATTTTACGAACAATCTCAAATATTTCTAAACGTCTATCATCTGGTACAATACTTATACACAAAATGGTGACCAAATTTTTTCCACTTCAGTCATTATACAGAATGAATGTTAAGTAAGGGGACAGACCTCAGGAGGTGATTACTGATAGCAAAGGGAAAAAAAATGTGTTGACTTATGTTAACATATTACAATATATGCCATGTAATGTAGCAGTACTAATTGTATAATGTGGATCAACCGTCCATTTTCGAACTTACATTGATATTATCCCACGAATTTTGTCCCCTCAATAGTCACATTTAAAATGAATCAACTAAATCTAAATAGGTGACTTATCGCTCGTTTTGTACGAGGAGATCGATGATTAGTGTAGTGAATAAAAGACTGAAGAAAAGTAATATTTTTCTGTAAGAAACTGCATCGTGACAAAATTTCTCGTTTCGTAGTATATTATCTGATTTGTTCGGCAGCGTTTCGAAATACGACTGAAGTGCTTGGGTATATTGGTATCTTCGTAGCAAGTAAACAGGATCAGTTGGTTTCTCGTGGGAATGCAAGACGAGTGGGCAGAATCCACTCACGGAATTAATCGATTCCTCAACAACATCGAGATGAGGAAACGAGGCACACGCACTATTGCATTACGTTGATTTGTCTAATAATCTAGAAGTGTAATGTGTCTCCAAGCGTGAGCATACACTATTGAAATATATAAATACTTATTATTATATGCTAGCACATTTTTCCCGACGATGTTGTCAGGAGTCCTTATATAGTGTTCTAAATCTAATGTTAGTGTCCATGTTTCTTTATTTTCGTGATATTAAATTTCTACTTTTGTTATTTTAAAAATTAAATACCACGAAGAACACCTACTAAAATACATACAGTTTTCAGTATGTTATTATTAATTCTTTCTAAATCAAGAGAGAAGGAAAATACACTTTACATGGAAAACTTAATGAACAAAGTGCTAAGTTAAGACCTTTGAATTCTTTGGTTTTCATTTCACTTTCAGGTTATGTTCTTGAAACCAAAGTTCTTCTCTATTTTTATATAATTTTGCTTTTACGATTCGGTCACGTAGTTAAAACGTTCAGTGGATTGTCCGCCTCACGTAACGCAATTACACTTGGTGGACACATTAGTAAGCTCCATGAGTAACAAACATGCGAGTGAATATTCACATCTACTGATCATAAGTCTATTTTCATTGTTTTTCTGCTTCTGTTATTTATCAATATAAACCGTACTTTGCCTTTTATTTGAAATAACCCTTAAGAAGAGTTCTTTGAAATTTCAAATATTTTCTTCTATTACTTTTTCCGATTTCCATGCCTCCAACATTCACATTTATATGAAAAGATGTACTGAAAAGTTCGAATTATTAAACGCGAGAATGAGTCATGTAATATACTATCTCAAAGTAAGATTTTGTCACACGGAAAATTGAATGTATCTAACATTTTTTAAGATAATTAGAACTTAATCTTTTATGTAGCAACTATATTTTATTTACCTGCATAATACAGCAGCTACTACTTCAACCATCTGCTAGTCGAAGGTAAGTTTTACTCGGTTTTATGCTCAGCATTCACAATGTAAACACGGCATCGGAAGGATTACAATTTTTGGGTGACTGAACTTCTCTAGGATGACTCTGACGTAATGGTCATATGGTTTTCCATCAATCCTAAAAACGTTTAGAAGAGAACCGTTGTATGACCATGCACATCCTGATATTTGCAAAAACTGGATGATATGGGGAAAAAGAAAGTAGTAACTATCTGTTTTATTATATATATATATATATATATAT
>NNCF01127070.1:977069-1082451 GCA_002313205.1 Laupala kohalensis | reverse complement strand
TCAGGTACTTATAGTGAATTTTGTGTGAACAGCAGTAAACTACATACATGTGTTGTGAAATGTGGGATGAACAAATTGAAAACCAAGAGGTATACTGCGGAATTCAATCCGTTGGGGATTTCATCCCGAACAAAGATTTTAAGTGGGGAGGGACTGTGACGTCGGCGAGACGCGCATTTGCTTCCGGGAAGATTGGCCCTTCTGGCCGGAAATATTAATGTTCAGTGTTATCAGAATTGAGAGTGTTCTCAGAATTGACAACAATAAGAGACGGTGTCGAAGACGACTGATGTGTAGAGAGTTGAGCACAGAGATCGCTGAGATGTGGTCTGGAGAGCTGTGCCTCGCAGGGAGTTGCGAGTGAATGTAATTTACGATTTGTGTAAATTGTCAGTGTTAGAATTTGAGATGCAGAGGTGAATTAATTTTTACTAAATGAGTTGAATTATTCGCTCTTTGTTTATTTTATTTTATCCGGGAAACTGGATTGGTGGCAGCGAGAAGTGACAACGGTGGATGTCTCAGTTTAGTTGCAACACTAGGTGTCACAATTAGTAATAACAGTCATTTTGGATATTTGTGAGCTAACACAACAATGTATTTCATAGGAAGTATTAATCATGATTTGCGTATATTCATATTCATAATGGAAGAGTTAGAGATGGTTTGTAATTTTCATTTCAATACCTTTATACCATTTCGTAATATCTTGAAATCATTTTAGAGCACAACGTTGCCAACAAAAGGAAATGACGAAATCTGATTTTGTAATCCATTCTTCATTCATGGATCTATATTCATATTGGTAATGGATGAGTTGTAGAGGATTTCTAATTTCCACTTTAATCATTATTTCCCATTTCGCAATATTTTGAAATAATGCACCTTTATGGCACAACTTTGCCAACAACAGGAAATGACGAAATTAGCTTTCTTAACCGACTCTTCATTTCAGGTATTTATTTCGAGTAAAGTAGAAACACTTTTAAGAGAAATACGCAAAGGTGTGTGAAAAACCTGTCGGTGACGTCGTAACAAGTGTAAATATGTGCCTATAATACTCCTCTTGGGCTGCCAATAATAGAAGTGAACCGACGAAAAAAGATCTGGAATTTGACGATGATAAATAATATCAAAAAACTTGTTTGGTTATTATTAACGACGCAGTCGATAGCCATGGCTCATCCTCTAATAACTGATTTGAGAAAGGAAAGCGTACTTTCAGAAGAGGACATAAAGACGCTTAATAAAACTGGAATGAAGGAACATGGAAATACTTCGCTAAGAATGCGTTACCTGGTACCAGTAGTCACAAGAGCAGGGAGTCTCTGGAATCCTGATCATGATTTCAATGATTTGAGAGGTCGTGATTACAAAATAGTGTTGGCATTAGCAAAGCACACAAATAATCTTCATAATATATTAGAAGTTCCTACTCCATATGTGACAGGCGAAGATGGAGATATTTTTCAAATGTACGAGTCTTTGGATTGGGATCTACTGGGTGAAGAAATGTTTATACGAACGGATATTCTAGACATTGTAGATTTCACATATCCCCACGCTCGAGACGACATCTGTGTTTTAGTTGCAGCGCCTGAATTACAGAATAGAAGCATTTTTGAATCTTTTGATGTAGAAGTGTGGATGGCGTTTGGACTCTCTTTTATAGTATTCGTTATTGCTCTGAAAGTTGCTACTAAACGACCCCTAGATGCTGTAATTGGCGATATTGTAAGTGAAGTACTTTCTAATTCTGTGAAAACCTCATCTCGTCGAATAATGATTTGGGTAAGCTTATTTAGCCTTATTATTATGAACACGTTTTCTGGAAGTTTCACTAGCAATTTAACAATTAAAAAGCACGTTCACGATATTGACACACTCGAACGAATCAATGCAAGTTATGAAAAACTCTATGTTTATTCAGATCTCCGTGATATACTGTCCAATGCTATTAATAACGAAGATATAACGTACGATTTATGGAAAAAGTACATCTTTGTTGAAAAGCATTTATTTGTTGAGAAAATGGAAGTAATTTTGAAAAATAATGCCAGTACAGCTATTGTTGATATTAGGAGACACCTTTTCTCTTTCTTGACTACTTTCGAGCAACGTATTGGAAAAGAATGTATTTTGTCTCCAGTGTATGTTTCTTTTGCTGTCCGTAAAGGGTGGATACACACTTCGAAGATCTACCGATATATTCAACAATTAGTTGAAGCTGGGATACCAGAGAGAACGGATTACTTTGGCGATTGGGGCTATAATATGGTGGAAGAAAATTCTGCAGTTGATACGTCCACAAAAGTGATAACTTTAAATCATCTTGAAGAGTCTTTTGCAGTGCTGGCATTTTGTTTGGGTTTGTCGTTATTAACGTTTATAATAGAAATTACTTGTTTTAAATGCAAAGTTTGGTGCTCTGCTCTTGAAGCAACACTTGTGAAGCTTTTTAACTGATACAAGAACAGAAAACCGTTAATGTGCTCTTAGAGTCCATTTCTGTGTTATTATATTCCTAATATTTATTCGAAGACTTGACAATTCGAGAACAATTGACATTATAGACATGAAAATAATTTTTTCAAGATTTACTGCATTATATCACGGTTTTTATTTTAGTGATTACAACGACATTTTTACATCTGGGAGTTTAGTTTTTCCATTTGTTTGTGAAGAAAGTTAAGAATAAATCTGACCATTTTACTTATTGTATGAAATTAATATGAATTTGGTGCATGTTTGTTGTTACTTTCAGGGCATCCTTCACATATTCATACTCCATCTCTTTATTAACCGCAGATTAATTGTAGGTATTTTTCGTCCCATGCATGCGTCACTCTATTCTCATCTTTTTATGTGGGCCAGATATGAGCCGGGATGTCGTCTATACTAACGAATTTGAATTATATGGAATGTCTGGTACATGGAAATCGCAAAAGTAATCGATGAAATCATTAGAAAATTCAAGAGAAACTCCTACAGGGTTATTGCAATGCAAATGTAAGAATGAATAGTATTGATGAATTACAGGAAAAGAAAATTAAATTAATTTAAATTGGAAGCTAATCAGTAGATGGGAATCTTGACTCTCATAACTCTTGACTGTAGAGCTCACTAATGTGTCTGCCTGAGTTCGATTGCGTTACGTGAGGCAGATCATTCTCTGAATGTATAATATAAGTGCCAAGTCGAACAAGCAAAATAATATAAAGGGTTTAAATAACATTGTTTTCAAGTATATGGCCTAAAAGTGAAATGAACACCAAAATATTAATTGGTCTTTTCTCTGATGATCTTTGTTTGTTTCTGTGATGTGTATTTTCTTGCTACTTGTGTGCTTTAATTATTCGTAATTTTTCGTCATACAATACTGAAATCTAAGTATTTTGATAGGTTTTCGTCGTGTATTTAATTCTTGAAATGAACATTGAAACAAGTGAAAATTTAATACCACGAAAGTGGGGTATTTTCACGTAAATTCAAGCAAGTTTTATAGATAGTTTACATGAACATCTCAGATTTAGATTTAATTTTGTAGGGAGGTAGCTATTATATAGATTAAGAAAAGTGCCATGTGTTGTAGTAAAAATTATTTGCGTTTGGAAGTTACTACAGTGTAAACTTCAAATAAATAGCACCGAAACGGACACATACAACATATTTGCAATGCTCTGGATGCTCTCCTAAATGAGATATAGAACTGGTAGAGGTGTCATTTTACAGCTTTATTACTGATCTTCCAACCATATGTTATGTAACAGAGGTCAAGGAGGATAAAAATAAACATGTTCAAAACCAAACTTTTTATTTTTAATTTTTCAGAATGCTCCGTTCTGAAAATTTTGAATTTAATACTAGAAATAGTTCATTTCAACGGAACAGATATAATCACCTCATTGAAAGGAAGGGTTAGGAGTTTGTTTTTTATCTTTACTTCTCGAGTGGACACAAACACATGATATTAGTCCTCCATAATATCGAAAATTGCGATTTTTTGTAGGGGTTTCGTAAAATTATCACCTTTTAAAACACGGCGTTGCCAAAACGGAAGGGGTAGCACTGAGACCTTTCGTTACGAAAGTTTCTTTTTATATTTTTTAGGAAAGTACGTGTGCGATATTTCCCTGTATAGCATTTATAGTCATTATTAGGATTATCTATTCTTGTTTACTTTCAAAATTCCGTTTCACTTTGTTCCATAATGCCAATAATATGCATTGTTCATAACTATTACCATAGGTTATCTACAAGTCACTCCAGCTGCATCCCTCACTTTCTTGTAACACAGTTCTCTCCATGTAGTCCGGGGCCTCCCTATTGTACGTTGACCTTGGGGACTCCATTGTAGTGCTTTTGTACATGGTTCTTCATCTTCTGTGCGTAATGTGTGGTCTATCCATCTAAATTTCCACCTCTTAATTTCCCTGCTGATATTTATTTGCCCTGCCATATCCCACAGTTACTCATTCGATATGATTCTTGGCCACCAAATTTTCATTATATATCGAAGACATTGGTTAACAAAGGATTGTACTTTCCTTTGAATTTCTTGGGTTACCAGCCAGGTTTCACATCCATAAAGAAGTACTTACTTGACAAAAACGTTAAATTGTCTAATCTTAGTATTTTTATTAATTTTATTTGATGTCCATATCCTCCTCATTTTACTGAAAGCTCCTCAGGTCATTTTTATTCTATCATCTACATCTTTGTGAGTTCCACAATTTTCAGACACATTGTGAAGAGATGTGAAACCATGTACTCTATTGATAGCTTAATTATCCAGCATCAATTCTCGCTGAGATTTAGTGTTAACTCTAATTTATACGGTTTTTCAGAAATTAATTTTTAGGCCAACCTTTCTAGATGTATCTGTAAGGTGTTAAGCTTATCTTAGATATGTTCAATTTTATGTGCTAACAAGCAGACATCATCTGCATATTCCAGATCTTCCAGCATTTCAGTCAGTGTTTATTGAATGCTTCTCTTATTATTTTACATCTTCTTATTAGGTTCTACAACATCTTCCACGAAATTTTGGCCTGCACCACTACGCCTTTCCATTTCTTTCTGTCCTGTGCTATACTTGTCCAACTCTTGATTCCCAGGTAGATAGATGTCTTTTAGTACGTCGTTCTCCAACCTGATTTTCCGTCTTCCCTTTTTCTTTGCGGCTGCCGGGCAACAGTTGTAGATTTTCTTCACCATTCTGTCCTCCGGAAGTCTTTGTAAGTGGCCAAACCATCCAAGTCTTAACGCTCTTATATGACTTACTATGTTTTTGGACTGTATGAGATTGTCTAACTCCTAATTAAATCTTTTTCTCCACATGCCATCTGATTTTTTGATAGGGCCATAAATCTTCCTAAATACTTTCCTCTTAAAAACACATTATTTCCTAAAGTCTTTTTCTTTCAGTGTCCATGTTTCTGTAGCATATGTTTCGACAGGACGTATGACAGTTTGGTAGATCCTGAATTTAGCTACTTTTGATAATAGCTTGTTCTGGAATAATACCAGATTGGCAAAATACGCCCTGTTTAACACAAAAACACAAAATATCTGCCAAAACAGCGTATCTCGACACAGCGCCAGCTGTAGTTAATCTGGAGCAGGTTTTTAATAAGAAATGAAAATCAAGAATATCACTTCAAAAATAAAAACCACCTATTGTTGAAGCAGAATTAATCTCATTGAAGCTTATAAAAAATAAGATTTCATTGTCGTGAAGAATTTCAACTGCTTTGCTAATAATAAGTTCAATCGAGATATAATTCACACTATTTATAATGTGAATGTTAAATAAATGTTTCAACATGAAAAAATTAACATAAAACAAATTTTATAAGATACAGTACGCATTTTTCAGTCTTCTCCTCGTGGCTCGTAAAAAACAGCCCTAAATATATACCATAAAAAACATATGAACTATCATAGTTATTCGACTGTCAAGGTCGAGCTACCGCCACGCGCTCTGACGCAGGAATTCTGAAATATTTCCTTCGAAATCTAATAACCTTGAGACCGGTCACTGGCGCGTCCTGGTGGCGTAAGTTTAAAGTACCCTTTTGCGAGGGAGTAACACCTTGGATTATTTCGCTGTTTACACCACGACTTCCAGCCGGTTACTGAAGAATAAACTAAATATTCAAGGCGGGAATGTTAATTTTGCAGAACTACGCTTGCGCAGAACCCACATGCAAACGAGAATTGACTGATCGCTTCAGGTGCTTTCAATTCTCTATCTGCACGATCATTTCGAAACACGCCCTGTTTCCGGATGCCAATCTTTCAGAGATTTCTACTTTTATTGAGTTAGTTGGGTTCAATATCGAACTAAGATACGTAAAAGAATTTACGCCTTTGTAAACACAACAGGGGCAGGGTGGAGATCTGGTTGTGTTTACAACAAAACCTCCTCTTTCACAAAATAAATAAAATGCTTGGTTTCCAATTTGGTCTTAGAACAATTTATTAACGTAGACCTGTTTTGGTTGAACAATAAAGAACGATAAAAGATTTAAGGCACCGTATGACATACAGACATACAGTGAACCTGGGATGCCGCCTGGACTTGTGTTTTGAAGAGCGACGTCTGCGGCGACAGTCCGCGTTGTTAGACCCTCAGGAAATGCAGCGTCGGCGATGGCGATCTGCTGGGTTGAGCGTTCTTGCGTGTTAAAGCGCTTCCTGCGAGGGGTCTAGTCGCGGTGTCTTGTAATCTTCGGGTTCTGTAGCCGCGCCGTTCCTGGGGCGAAGTTCCTCGGTGTTCGGCGTCGGAGCTTGAAGATCTCTGCCGTCGGGTTCCAGAATGTGCTTGAAGGCAAGTTCTTCAAGGATCTGGTGTCGACGAAATCTTGAATAGAATTCTGGCGGAGCTTGGCTCGCGTTCAACGTTTTGTACTTTCTTCGGAATTATTCGTGTGGTGAATGTAGTGGCCAGTATGTGGCTTGGAATTCAACGTAGGATTCCGAATAGCGAAGTTTGACTTTGAATATCTCGGAGCGGAATGTAGCATGTGCTCTGTGAGACGAGGTCCGTAGAATATGTAGTGCGTCTGGCACGGCTCGTTAAGGCAGGAAGAATGAATGTTTTCCGTTGCCAAGAGTAGCTTATTAAGTGAAGATATCTGAGCATCTAAGTCATATCAGATTCGGTTGGATCAGAAGGGAGTAGGTCTTGTGGATGCTGTTATAGATGATTATTTATTTACTGTGCCCACGTATTTATGAATAGCATCTTGCATAGAATTTATAGCGAACCATGTGTTCGCCTTGGATTGGCCTTGGAATGTGTTGGCCATGCCTTTGATGCTATGACTTGGAACTCTTGCGTACAGAGGTCTGTGGTTGATAAATAAACACGCGATGGCGAATGTTTATCATTCGTGTGGAGTACGAATGCGTGCATTTTTGTGGTTCATTGGAACCGTATGGAAATCATCAACTTTTGTTGTGCGCGAAGGCAAGGTTGAAAGGCGTGGGCGTTATGGGGAGGCGTGTGTACGTGCGTCATACAGTATTGTAGACAGGACGCGTTTGTTACACCTTGATACTTCTTAACGTCTAGGATCTCCTTTTGGGTACATGGCTCACTTAGTCTGCATGACATTTATTTTGTTTTCTTCTCGTTTATTTTCAATCCTGAATGATAACGAATTTTGAGTGATTTGAAGACTTCTTGTAGTACCTTTCTGGTTCGGGTAGTTAGTAAAATGTCATTCGCATATGCTACACACTGCTTAAGAAGTGTTATGTTCCTTTTAACATCTATTGCTTTCAATACTACATCCAATGTTACGTTGAAAAGGGACGCTGACAAGGGATCTCCTTGTTTTACTTCATGCCCTACCTCAAAGTCTTCACTCAATCTGTTGTTGATTTTTATTCTGGTCTTCGGGTTCGTTAGCGTTATTTGGATGAGATTTCATTGCTTTACTGGCACACCATATACCACCAGAGCTTCTATCGCCTTCTCCCTTATGACCGTATCCAAAGCATTTGAATAGTCTACAAATATATTATAGTGGTCAATCCCATATTCATAGAACATTATTTTACATAGTCCTTAGAATTTCAACCAGCACCAAAAGGAATAGTAAAGGAGATAAAAGATATCCCCAGACGTGAACTCAAAAGAAGAATAAAGTTGGCAATCGTATTGTACACTGCAGCTGACATGGTTATAACACTCTTGAATTAAATTAATGATTTTTCCTGGGACTCCTCTAACTTTTAATATTTTCTAAATCAAATTTCTGTCCACAGAGTCAAAAGCTCTGTTATAATCAATGAACAGTACGTACACTACTGATAACATAAAAGGGCTCATTTATTTTTTTAAGTCCCACGCTCTGACCAGTTTTGGATCTGTTAGGTTTGCAACGCGTCTCTCCTACTGCTTCCCCTTCGACAGGGGAAGTTTCGTTCGACCAATCGTAGGTCTATTTGAAACGGTGCCTATATTTGGAAGACATCTAGCGGCGGGTAAATCGTAACGAGATAAAATGTTTAATTACACCACTATTAAAGAAATATTTTGTTTTTTTTATTATACACATTTTGGACTTCTATAACAAAAATATTCTGTATATACTTGACTTCAAAAAACTTTACCATTCTCTATATTTAAACGACATCTCGAGATTCGTTGTCTCGAGAGGTCTTCATAGGCAATGTAAAAGATATTAGACTTTCTATAAAAAACGTTTTCGTAATACAGTTATAAAATATAGTTATTGACAGAATTTGAATATAATTGCAAGATATCGTATGGAATTGGTATTTATACAGTAAAGTAAAACAATCAAATCTCATTGCCTACAAATCATGTGTATTGTCGAAAGTAATTTCACATAATTTGTGATTCTCTTAAGTTTTTCATATATGTGAAAAGGAATTAAATAAATATAGAAAACGTTTGTCTCAAATATGAACTAATAACACAAGTTTAATTCTCGAGTTATAAATATTATAAAACTACTTAAGGAACAAATAAATTACATCTTCTAGTGACATATTTATCCACGATGTAACAATTTGGTAGTAACCGTGCAACCAAAAAAAATAATCAGAGATCAATAATATGAAAACCTCGTTTCAGATATGAATAAAGAAAAAAAGGCAAATACGTTTTATTTATTCCAATCAAATTGAAACGTATTAATTCATATTAATACTATAGGTTCTTTTCTTTATCTTTCTTCCTATTTCTTTCTTTCGTTCTTACTTTCTTTCTTTTTCTTTCTTTCTTCCTTTCTTTCTTTCCTTCTTCCTTTCTTTCTTTCTTTCTTTCACTCTTTCTTTCTCTCACTTTACTCTATCGTTGTTTTACTTTCTCTCTCTTTCTTTCTTTCCTTCCCTCTCTCTTCACGTGTATTGTCTAACATAATTTCACATAATTTGTGATTCTTTTATTTTTTCATATATGTCAAAAGAAATTAAATAAATATAGAAAACTTTTGTATAAAATATGAATTAATAACACAAAATTTTATTTCTCGTGTTATAAATCACATTAAACCACTCAAGGAAGTAATAAATTACATGTTCTAATAATACAATGATCTACAATATTACACTGGTTGTAATCGTGCAGCATATAAAATTGTGATCCGTGATTAATATTACAAAAAACGTTTGTTTTTTGAACAAATCCTTATCCCTTGGGTGATCCATCTATTGTATTTATTTGTGTTAATTAACTTGCGTTTCATGGAAAAGTTAGATTTATAATGTTTTAGGAATATTGAGATAAATACATGGAATATGTCGTCGGTGTTTTGGCAATTGTAAACATATTTCCATGTTTCTTCACGCAAAAAATTTATTAATATGGGTTGATTTACGACATTAAACTCTCTTGTAAATTTGAAAAGGATTTTAAGGGATTTTAGTTTATAAAATGTATATAGTCATATAAAAGATGTTACTCCTCAGGTGAGGTAATGGCGAGTTAAAAAAATTCGCTGAAGTCGCTGTGCTGAATGACGTCTCCTCTATGTGAAAGAATAAATCTGGATATATACTTCAGAATTCAAGCGAGCAATGTTGCTGGTGTTCTGGTAGTATAAGCTGCAAGATGCATTAAAGTTTCTTATTTCTTGCAATTTACTTATTTCTAGAAATTCAGCTCCGAATTTCTTATTTATCGTCCGTCTTCACTAGTACACCGCGAAGTTGTAGTAAGATTATAACCAACTAGGTGAACTACCAGCCGTTGCTCGATTTTTGAAAAGAAACTTAAACAACCATTAACGAAAGAATAATTTGAAAACAATTCACAAATAATACATCAATAAAATATTTATTCATGGTTAAGTAATCATACACAAAATGACATCAACAGTCAGAGAAAATTTGGTTATCAGAATCACGTCCGTTAATTTCAGGAATAAAATACTACGAATTAAAACTAGAAAAATAATTACAGATTTCAGAATTATGGAAATGTGTACGTAATTACGAATTTTTTTAAAAGCCAACCAGAAAGTACACATCAAAAAAAAAGTTTATAGACACGACCTCTCTATATTTTCATTTTAATTTCATTCTAGGTCATGTTCTAGAAAACATTTTTCGTTAAATCCCTTATATTATTTTGCTTCTACGATTTGGCACGTAGATTATATATTCAGTGGATTAAATGTATCATGTAACGCGACCTAACTCAGGTGGATACAAACTACTGATTAGCAACAAATTTTTATAGTATCTCGGTGGCTGTAAATTATCAATATGAATCATTTTTGCATCTTCATTGATATAAAGCAATAGAACGTTTTTTGAAATTTTAAAGTATTTCATTTACTACTTTTAACTAGTAAAAACAGCGACATAATGAATGAACCTTATAAAAATAATTTTAATGAATATAATAACACATTTTCACAAATTGTCAAGTCGTTGAACGAAAACATCGAGTGTAACAATACAAAAATAGAAGCTAAAAGCACTTTAACGTTTTTCAGTTCTTGTATCAGTTAAAAAGCTTCACAAGTAAAGCATGAAAAACAGAAACTTAAACTTTGCTTTTAAAACAAGTAATTTCTATTATGAACGTTAATAACGACAAACCCAAACCAGATACCAGCACTGCAAAAGACTCTTAAAGATGATTCAAATTTATCACTTGCTTGGACGTACCAACTACAGAATTTTCTTTCACCGTATTATAGACAACATTGTTAAAGTAATCCGTTCTCACAGGTATCCCAGATTCAACTAATAGTTGAATATATCGGTTGATTTTCGAAATGTGCATCAACCCTTTACGGACAGCAAAAGAAACATACACGCGAGACAAAATACTTACTTTTGCAATAAGTTGCTTGAAAATAAACCATATAATAAAAATGTTATGTCCCGTCAGGGAACGAATCAACATGAACAAGATAAAACTCATCAACGGGTTTTATTGCAGTAATTGTTACAGTGAACAATTATGTCCGGTCCAAGCGGACTACAGAAAATACCAAAAGCGTAGCAGTGTCGTTATCCAAGAGTTCTAGCAGTCCAGTATTCCGGTGTTCCGTGACAGTGATCCAAAGTCGATAGCAGCGTGGTTGTTGTCGTTGATAAGGCTTGTAGATCGTCGTAGCTCGTAACGCTCTCTCTCTGCTCACTCTGCATCACTCTTCATCTGTGGTGCCTTTCCGCCGCCCTTATATATATATATATATATCCGCTCTGGAGGCGGTGGTGGCGGTGACCTGTTGGCCGGATGGCGGCGGTGGCTGTGACCATGCGCTGAGGGCTCTCTGCGTAGGCCGTCTGATGGGGAAGGAGGGTCTCCTCCTTCGCTCGCTCCGCTTGAGCGCGACGGCACGACGTCGGCCGGGACAGCCCGAGCTGTCCCGATAGCTGTTGCGACGGCGGCAAATACAATTAGTGGTACGCGTACCACACAAAAGCTGTCTCCTAATATCAACAATAGCTGTACTGTGATTATTTATCAAAATTTCTTCAATTTTCTCACGAAATAAATGTTTTTCAACAAAGATGTACTTTCTCCATAAATCGTACGCTACACCTTCGTTATTAATAGCATTGGACAGTATATCACGGAGATCTGAATAAACGTAGAAATTTTCATAACTTGCATTGATTCGTTCGAGTGTGTCAAAATCGTGAACGTTCTTTTGAATTGTTAACTTGCTAGTGAAACTTCCAGTAAATGTGTTCATAATAATAAGGCTAAACAAGCTTACCCAAATCATTATTCGACGAGATGAGGTATTCACTGAACATAAAAGTACTTCACTTACAATATCGACAATTACAGCATCTAGGGGTCGTTTAGTAGCAACTTTTAGAGCAATAACGAATACTATAAAAGAGAGTCCAAACGCTATCCACACTTCTACATCAAATGATTCAAAAATACTTCTATTTCGTAATTCAGGCGCAGCAACAAGAACACAGATGTCGTCTCCACTGTGGGGATATGTGAAATCTACAATGTCTAGAATATCCGTTCGTATGAACATTTCATCACCCAGAAGATCCCAATCCAAAGACTTGTACATATGGAAAATATTTCCATCCTCGCCTGTGTAATGTGGAGAAACAACTTCGAATATATTATGAAGATTATTTGTGTGCTCTGATAATGCGAAGACTATTTCGTAATCACGACCCTTCAATCTAAGATCATTAGAATTCCAGCGAGTCCCTGCTCTTGTGTATTCAGGAACCAAAAAACGCATTCTTAGCGAAGTATTTCCATGTTCCTTCATTCCAGTTTTATTAAGCGTCTTTATGTCCTCTTCTGAAAGTACGCTTTCCTTTCTCAAATCAGTTATTAGAGGATGAGCCATGGCTATCGACTGCGTCGTTAATAATAACCAAACAAGTTTTTTGATATTATTTATCATCTTCAAATTCCAGATCTTTTTCGTCGGTTCACTTCTATTATTGGCAGCCCAAGAAGAGTATTATAGGCACATATTTACACTTGTTACGACGTCACCGACAGGTTTTTCACACACCTTTGCGTGTTTCTCTTAAAAGTGTTTCTACTTTTCTCGAAAGAAATACCTGAAATGAAGAGTGATTTACAAAATCAGATTTCGTCATTTCCTGTTGTTGGCAACGTGGTGCAATAAAATTATTTCAAGATATTATGAAATGGAATTCAGGTGTTAAAAAAATATTCTTGAACTCTTCCCTTATCAATATGAGTATACGTAAATCATGATTAATACTTCTTATGAAATAAATTGTGACATCTCTATAATAACCCAAAAAAACTTATTAATTAGTTTGCGTTTCGATACGCCTACAGCCATAATATACTGAATCCTTAGAATCGATAAGAATTATTATAATTCATAAATATTATTTAGAATTCGGAATTTTTTTTGGAGATAGATTTTTATTACTTACAGGGAATTATAATAAAATATAACAGTTGTACGACAAATATTTCAGGTTTTGGTAACTGAACTACTGGCTGTATAAAGGCGTAAACTGTTGCTCATTCTACTACAAACTACTACACAGGTAAAGCCAGTGCCTACTGAGACGGAGGCTTTCCTGTTTGTTTTCCTCGTTAACCCTGATTATTTACTCTTTCATCCGCGGTAAAATAAGGTGTAAATGAAAACAAAGCAATTCTAGTAGAATTACAATGGGCGACTCAAATCAAAAGATTTCCACAGTGACACGAATAACATTGGAAAAGAAAATATAAATACAATTCAATTATTTTTAATTTTTATTACAATAAGTGGTCGTTAGAAGTAAGGAATGTTGAAGAACATGAAGAAACGTCAAAGTGTTAGTCACGGACGCACCATAATTATTCGTTTCTATAAAAACAATTAAATAGAACTCAGATCCAAAATATTACACTCCTGTCATTAGGTAACTTAAAAGAAAAGATAGAGACGCAACGTAAGGAAACGTAAAACAAAAATTTTATNAAAAACAATTAAATAGAACTCAGATCCAAAATATTACACTCCTGTCATTAGGTAACTTAAAAGAAAAGATAAGAGACGCAACGTAAGGAAACGTGAAACCAAAATGTTATTTCAAAAGTTTATCTAAAAAACTATATAAGGAAAAACTCTTAGCTCGGAGCAGTATAAAGGACGGAAAACAGATGTAACATCCGAAACTGAATGGAAAGGTAATTATTCCACCAATATTTTGAGTCTGGGTTTAGTGATAATTCTAATTATGAATTTAAGACAGTGGTACAATGCCAATACTTCTTTGTTAATCGCCAGATGTGTTCATCTATCACTCGGTGTGTTCTACTTACTATAGTCTCCATGGTTTGAATGTTACAAAATTAGAATGTAATTTCTTTAGAATGAGTACAGTACATATCAGAAAATTTTATGATACTTAATAAATAAAGAATCTGACGATTCTAATTGATTTTTCTTGCAGAAGTAAGGTAAGATACTGCAGCAGACGTTAGAAATGATACTGCAGCATTTTGCAGTAATAGGTAGATGCAATACGTACAACAAAGGACAATATTATGAGTAAAATGAAAAAATGCTCAAAACGTTTTGTCTAACCTTTCGACTTGGTTCTATGCAAATCGTCTCATTGTAAACTCTGACCAAACAGTGTCTATGTCATNCTGGGGTAATTCGGGTCAGAGTTTTCAAACTTTCAGAATTCAGAAGAGGATAGTTCGGATAATTTGTAAATCTCACCCCCGAAACTCTTGTAAACCTTTATTTAAGGATTTTAATTTCTTAACACTTCCCTGCATTTATATTTATGAAACGGTCGTGTTTGTTAAGACCAAATTTCTGAAGTGACACCCTTGCTTCATACGAAACAGTCTCGTTCACGAACACAATACTCGCAATGGTAGTAATATTCATCACCCTAGAGTGTCACCACTTCAACCACTCTTTGCCAAAAACGACCTTCTCATTAGGGAATCGTTCTATATAATTTCCTGCCCAAGAATATAAAAGATATTATGAAATGGAATATCTTCAAATACGCGGTTAAAATCTACCTCCTGCACCAGTGCTTCTACACTGTAAAATAATTTATTGATCTTAAAAAAAGTTAAATCCGTCTTGTACTTTATCACGCTATTGCTGTAATACTTTTTAAATAACTTATGACAATTTCAAAAACTATTTTCTTGCATGATTTTTGTGTCGTATGGCTCATATTAATTTAGTTTTATATGTACTCAACTTTGGCTCGGTTGTTTACATTAATTCTGTAGCCCCATCCTGGCCCGGGTTTTCTCCGTTTTTCCTTCGGGTTAGGCGGATTTATTATACAGGTTCTCTAGGCTTTGTCTAGGGTCGTGTTTATTGTATCAATAAATCGTGAATTTAGTGTTTTTTCAACTCTTATGATTTTTAAACATTATACTCAGAATTACCTATAGTTCGATAATAACTTCTACATATAAATTTTTTGCGTTAAATTACAAATTTATTGACATTCTATTAGTATTATAACTCGCAGCTAACTTCTCATCTTACCTAGGAACTTATGCAAAAAAATTTGAATCCACCTCTGACTTATGGCCCTTGATCGGAATTGATGGAATAGTTCCTTGCTTGCTTCCGGAAAGTAAATTAGTTTGTTATCCTAAACGTGGGTCATACGCAGTTTGTACTTTTTTTTGACAATAAATTTATTATTATTATTATTTCATTCCCTTCCCTGAGGTTCTCGGGTTTTCAAGGCTTATCGTGGATTTAAGCAGTATCGTTAACGTCATTAATAAACTCAGCGACCCTATAAACCATTGATCTCCATATTCATACTGGTAACTTTTGATTGTTTTTACAGTCAACCCATTTCCATTCCTTACACGGAAAATTCTTGGTATTTATTTCCCATGGGTGCTGAATATAGCCCTTTTGGTCGCAGGATGCTACAATCAACTCAGCATTGCTGAAAACTGTGATTTATCATTTTCGATACATAGCATTCTCCACTTTTTGGGTGGGAGGGGTATATTCGGGCTGATTTTAGACACAGGGGTAAACGAAAATGTCAATAATAATCTCGTCGACACCGTAAACTATGATCTCAACACGAAAATAAGACATTTTCGATTATTTTTACATATCATCCCTTCACTAAACTGAGTATATTCTCTAATAGTAGGTGATCGTAAACTTAATCCGCATTGAGTGACAACGAATGAACGTTGCGACCGCGAAACGGATGTAGTCAACACCAATATCGGAGGTTTTTGATAATTTTAATTGCAACCTGTTTCCATGAGGCATGCTTTCTCTAACTGTTTAGGCAGCGTAAGTGAATATGGATGATATATCCCCCAAATTTCATTGATATTTTTTTTCAATGTCATTTTGTATCTTTCTTTTCACACATTTAAGAAATAAACGTTATCCCATGTTCATCCTGGACATCTAAACTATCTTCTCATTAAATTTCATTAGGATTGATTCTGTGGTTTAGTCACAATTAGATAGCAAATAGAGAGACACGTTTCCGCATTATGAATTTATGTATTATTATGAATGGCAATATTAAAGGATAATCAAATATCTTCCAATGTCGAATACAAAAAATTTCTCTGGATTATACATTTAACCTTGGAAATGCAAACAGGTTATCGAAATAATAATGAACAGTATGTGGTATAATTTATGAAGCGACATTAAAAATTAATTTATAAAAGTCTCACAAATTACGATGAATAATTTTTTCTCAACAATTTTTTGTTCCCTTTATGCATGTTCATTATTTTAAAGAATGTTGAAGGATTATTTAACTGAAACATTAATAATATTTACGTATTATAATAATTTCTGTCGTCCTTGTCGTATCAAATTTCCATTCAACGTCCAGACATTTTAAAAACATTCTACGGAGTCGAAATATATTTATTGAAAAAAACACTTTTATTTTATGATATAAAATATTGGTATTAGTGTATAGTAAAATCTAAATTTATTCTTCAATATATTTAATATCAAACAACATAAAAAGTTTGAGAGGACTTAAATTGAAAAAAAGAGTTTTATGATTAAGACTTAATTGCATTGATTCGTACTCACACAAAGATTTAAAGTACAATTTTTCATTACAATAAAGCTTAGTAGAAAACACAAAACATTGTTGAAATTGAAAGATGGAAGTTATCTTAACAACTCTTTTTTATATAAACAAAAATTATCATTTCGACACAATACAAAACTTATGAAAAATAACCCCGTGACAATGGTGTTGGTGCAGAACTGAGATAGATCCATAGCATATGTATCGCCGTTATATAAATGTAGTTCCTAATTTAGATTCTGCAGACATTAGTTAGTCTCACGCACCGGAGCACAGTCCATTGTGTGGTCTTGTGCGTCTTCTAGAACTCCTTCAGTCTTCGCAGCGAAATAAATTTATTTATAGGGACCTCACGACTCGCCGACAGTGAAAGAAATGTTTCGAGATGTAACATATGGAGCGAAAGTGCGGTGTTGTCATGTGTCTGATCCGAGGGATGGTCTACCATAACTGCACCCATTCCAGACGACATGCCACGGCACCCTTCACAGAGGCTGCTTCAACACTTGAAGAACTAACTTCGTGTAGTGTCAGAGTGGACAGAAGTTAGAAATCAAGTTCTATATCCGTCACATTTGGCACAGCAGTTACTGTTAGATCTACGAATTGTCTAATGTACGTGGCAACAATCAAACGTAAATTCACGGAGATTCAGTTTCCTCGGGTAAAACGGGTATTTTGTGTACTTTTCTCCATTCTGTAACGCAGAAAACGATCGCGATGTTGATTATAAAATGGTCATTACTATAGATACTTTTAAGCTAGTTTTGAAATGAGGATTATCATTGCCAGGACATTTTAAGCTCTTTAACTAGGGCTTTATTAATATGGATGTTCTTCTTCTCATTATTGTGGATTGTTTTTTTCCGAAAGCAGTACCAGTGATACTTTAGGAGCTTGTTATATTTGTCCAATATATCCAATATTATTTGAGAATGTGGCACGGATTTAGAATGAAGGAAGAGACTACGGAATATCAATGTTGCAAACGGGAATGTTATAACAGTTTAAAAAGGAAATTTGAGTAATTGAAATATGTTGTATTATTTTTGTTGAGATTAATTTGAATTGAGTTATGTCCAATAATGTTCAAAGAATCTTAGTATTCATATGCGGCGACGTTTAGTGATTATCCTTCTTCACAGAATTCGCTGATTTCGACTACGTTATAACCCTTTTTAGAAAACACCGAACTCAATTCTAATGATTTTATTGTTTAGTAAATATCGGTCGTAATATCCCACATACCTCTTAAGAATCAAATATAACTTATTTAAATCATTTACTAAAATAATGTTGAATCATATCTGTAATCAAATCTTTAGGTGTTGCAGCTAATACATTGAATACAATGTAGTAGAAATGTGACGTAGTTTGTGATCAATTAATTTTTTAAATTTTAATAATTTTATAAATGTTTTGTTATTTTGTTATTAATAATTTATATCAAAATAAATGTTTAGGCCATTCCTCAAGACAACGAAATGTCCACACGTTGGTAGTTTTTGTGCAGGTCCTAATTGTCTACCTTTAAGATCTTTAACGGCGTAGTTTTCTTTTTAAGAAGTCATTACTCCAAGTCCTGAATATCTTCATTTGTAACTAACTACATGTTCAATAATCTTATAAATTTTTTTTACTCAACATTTTACATTACACCGAATTTATTTTCGAAACAATACATTAATTTTATTCACTCTCAGCAAGATTTAAAAAAAATTTTTCAACAGTTTAATTATACAAAAAAAATTTATTTTAAAAAATTATATGCGGTTGAAGTGAGTAACAGAAGTGAGGTTGAATGATGTTTTTTGTCACGCATTCGATGGCAAGCGATCGAAGTTAATCTACTGATACTTCTTAACTTCGACATTTGGATATCAAAAGATGATGCTTGTTAATTTGTAAACACAATACTGTAAAAAAAATGTTATTTACATTACTTTTAATTATTATTACAAGTATTTATATGTTATTTCCTTATTTCTTAAACTTCAATGAAAGATACAAATTGTAAATAACCCTTTACCTTATGAACATTTTTATGATATAAGCAATATTGAAGTGGAAAGGCAAATAAATAAAATCACGGTATGTGAAATGTGGAAACTCCAATATCATTTTCATAGTGAGATGAGAATTCTGAATATCTTTGGAAACTATTTATTATTCTGTAGAATTTGCCCTTTAGATATATAATGCAATACCATCTTTAGAGTCCAATGTATTAATTTTTCGTTATTTTCTGTGCATCTTTTTACTGACAAGAACCTGATTGATCAAAGTTTAAATGAGTATTCATTTAGACTAAAAATCGATGTTCTTCCTTATCAATAGATGAATCGTTTTCTATAACTTTGACTGTTCAATTGTGTCAAATTACGTTGAGTCTGATTTCTCTTGAATTGACTATTTCATTTTATCAACCAAAGAAAAATCTATTATTCCGCAAATATTTGCAACATTTCGGCGATGTGTAAGTTTATTTTCCCTGTCAATCTTGTCAATGATATCTGTTTATCAGAAATAATAACCAGGTTTGATTAAAGAGTTTGTTCTGCTAATTTATATTTAATAATAAAGTGAAAAAGAACTGCTTTTTAAATGTTCTCAAGGGTGAGTACTTTGGGGTTTTGGAAGATCGATACTCTACTTATGTTTAATGTCACAATGCATCGTTGATTTACTTGATGGCTGTTACTTGAGCTCTTCCATTCTGCAACCATATTTATTCCGTTGTACGCCACTTCCATACTATTTCTGTTACCTGTTGCCGTCAATGGACAAATTCCCATCAAAGACGGTTAGGATAACTTCTGCCGCTTATTTTCAATTTTTTTTGTGTAACATATTTTTGTTTTCATTTTATTTGGCCTCGCGACAGTTATAAACAACACTATATGAGAAGAGTTAATTATAGTTAAGGGAGATATTCGAGGTTAGAATTTTATTTTTCTTCTCTACTTCCCGAGCGGACATAAACACATGATATTAGTACCCCAAAAGATCTAAATATGCGATTCTTTGCTTGATTTTCAATTAATTATCCCCTTTCACATTCAGCGTTGCTTAACCGAAGGGTGTAGCTTTGAAACCATCTGTTAGGAAAGTTTTATTTTATTTTATTGGATAGTATGTCGTTTGGCATAACCTTGTGGTACAAAGAAGTCACTGAAGTGTCATATAAATCTCCATAATTTAGTTTTTACTCTTTGATATTATTATTGTGGGATTTAAGTTACATGTTGTTTCTGTACGATAATCTATATTGGTCGAAAACTACATAAGTAGTTGGAACTGAAAAGTTTTCAATTTCTTCCGTGAGTTTAAGTGCTGTACACCTTTTGTGTAAATCAAGAAAAAAAGCTGATTTCTTTGAGAATAAATATTTACAAATCGATTCGAGTTGTAGAAAGAAACAAAGCACGTTTTCCTTGGCAATAACATAAAAAATAAATTGATAGTTATGAACATTATACACCACCATTACTGAATTATCAACATTAATGAATGACGTTTTTACTACATACCAAAGGATATTTAAACAAATAACATTCTTTACACGGCAAAATTATGGGGGTATTCAGATTTTTTATGATGCAAGTGGTGACAATATCTATCAAGATATTTAGAAAACACAACAAATGGGTTTTAATTGTAAAAATAACAAATACAGCCCTTCAAAATCACATCTATACAATCGTATTTTATATTTGGAAAGTATTAAGATAATCGTATCGTACTTTGCTCTACTTGATGAACTCATCCATATCGACGAATCGAAGACCTAATATAAAGCTTAGTATTAATCTTTTAATACTTATGTTTATCTAAATGGATGTAAATAGAGCAATTTTCCGAGATGAAAAAGAAAAGTCAATCAGCAATTTTGCCTGTTCAATGAGCCAATGATAGATGGTATGAGAAAAGGGCAGACCGCATATATCTAATTAACACGTGATTCTAGGTGATTGTTGTGACAGGCTTCCATTCAAGATGGAAAAACAACATTCGAAACGAGATGCATCATGCTATTTTTAAATACTAATGTAAAAGATCGGTTTCAAAAGAAGGCAACGATACACATTAACATAATTTTCTTCAAATTAAGATACATCAAGTTTTAAACCAAAATAAGACACATCCGAAATAAAATAGTTTTTGTAAACACTTGTCTACATAAGTTGTAAAAGAAAAAATATTTATAGTTTTTATAGACTGACGACCAATTTGTGTCTTATGTTTCCTGAAATATTTTGTCAAAGGTGTCATGTCTTGGTTTTTGAAAACTCAAATACGAGAAGAAATGCTTATGTTTATACCATAAGACTGCTATAATCTACTTCTGAATTTATGTTTAAAGACTGCTTTGTGCAATGGTAATATTTCAAATACAATGAATTGTGAGAGAGTATTCGGAGATGTTCATAAATAAATAAATAAATAAATAAATAAATAAATTTATTGTCAAAAAACAGTACAAACTGCGTATGACCACGTGGAGGGGGAAATAAACTAATTTACTCTCCGGATGCAAGCAAGGGACCATCCCATCAATTCCGATCAAGGGCCCTAAGGCAGAGGCGGATTCAAAAAAATCAGCAAAAATTCCTAGATAAGATAAAAAGTTAGCTGCGAGTTATAATACATATATAATGTCAATATGTTTGTAATTTTAAGCAAAAAATTACATGTAAGTTATTATCGAACTATAGATTATTCTGAGTATAGTGCTTAAAAATTGAAATAACACTAAATTCACGATTTATTGTTACAATAGACCCGCCCCTAGACAAAGCCTAGAGAACCTGTATGATAAATCCGCCTCTACCCGAAGGAAAACCGGAGAAAAACCCGGGCCAGGATGGGGCTACAGAATTTATGTACACAAACGTGCCAATGTTGAGTAAACATAAAACTAAATTAATATGAGCCATACGGCAACACAATCATGCAATAAAATAGTTTTTGAAATTGTTATAAGTTGTTTAAAAAGTACTCCAGCAATGGCGTGATAAAGCACAAGACGAATTTAACTTTTGTTAAAATCAATAAATTCTTTTACAGTGTAGAAGCACTGGTGCAGGAGGTAGTTTTTAACCGCGGATTTGAAGATATTCAATTTCATAATATCTTTTATATTCTTGGGCAGGGAATTATATAGAACGATTCCCGAATGGTATGGTCCCTTTTGGCAAAGAGTGGTTGACACTCTAGGGCGATGAATATTACTACTATTGCGTGTATAGTGTTCGTGAACGAGACTGTTTCGTATAAAGCAAGGGTGGCGCTTCAGTAATTCGGACTTAACAAACACGACTGTTTCATAAATATAAATGCAGGGAAGTGTTAATATATTTAATTCCTTGAATAAAGGTTTACAAGAGTTTCGGGGGTGAGATTTACAAATTATCCGAACTATCCTCTTCTGAATTCTGAAAGTTTGAATACTCTGACCGGAATTACCCCAGAAGGTAATGCCGTAACGTAAATGGGAGTAAACGTTTGCAAAATATACGCAACGGGAAATACGTGGACTAACTGCGTTAACTAAGATTCGGAATGCGTAACACAATTTGCTTAATTGGGAATTAAGATTGTCAATGTGACAATTCCATTTGAGGTTGTCTTGAATATGGAGACCTAAGAATTTTGTATTTGTAACAGTTTTTAATTGTGTTCCGTTTAAAGAAAGAGAAACCTGGGGTAAAGATTTTGTGATACTATTGTGAAATGACATAGACACTGTTTTGTCAGTGTTTACAATGAGACGATTTGCATGGAACCAAGTCGAAAGGTTAGACAAAACTTTTTGAGCATTGGCGTGTTTACATAGTAAATTAGTGTCATCAGCAAAAAGAACCATTTTGCAATCTGATGTGGATGATGACATGTCGTTCACATACAATAAAAAGAGTATAGGGCCGAGAATTGATCCTTGGGGTACTCCGCAAGTAAGTGGCTTTGTTTCTGAAAGACAACGCTCAAGTATTTTATTTTTAGTATAGGATATTTCTACTTGTTGATATCTATCTTTTAAATAAGAAGTTAGCCATTGATGTGGAAGTCCACGAATGCCTAAAGAATGCAATTTGGTAAGGAGAATTCCGTGATCGATGACATCGAATGCTTTGGATAAGTCAAGAAAAACACCCTGAGGATTTTCTCCACTGTCTAGAGATGTGGTAACATCGTTTAAGAAGGAAAATATGGCGCTTGTAGTGGAAAAGGATTTCCTAAAACCGTGTTGATCGTCAGAGAGAATGTTATATTTTGATAAAAAATCTAGAAGACGCTTATAGAACAATTTTTCTAGGATTTTTGAGAAAGTGGGTAGTAGAGATATTGGTCGGTAATTTCCAATATTAAGTTTGTTTCCTTTCTTGTGTAAAGGTTTCACTTTAGCTCTCTTAAATATATTGGGAAACACCCCTTCCGATAAAGAACTATTAAAAATATTTACGAGTGGATTTAATATAGCGTGGGACGAAGATTTAACAATAAACTCAGGTATATCATCTATGCCTCGTGAAAATTTGTTTTTTAAGGAGCTGATGATTCCCATGACTTCACTGGCGTTAGTTTCGGAAGTGAACATAGAATTGGGTATGTGGGTGGTAATAATTGGAGGACATTGATTTGGATATATTGAGTTCGTTATTTTACCAACTTCTGAGAAGTGAGAATTAAACAAACTTGCGATGTCCTGAGGATTTGACACGATCTTGCCATCGTTTAGTAAAGAAACATTTTCTTCGCGATTTTCAGAAGTTGACGTGTAATTGTTAACAATATTCCACATGGCTTTCATCCGGTTGTTCGATTTTAGTATATGCCTGTCGTTTTCCATAACTTTAGCTGCATAGACTACTTTTCGGAGAATAGTCTTATATTTACGAAAATAATTATGGAATTCGGGTGGCTGGTTATAGCGTTTTGAAAGATAATATAAACGGCGTTTGTTTTTTGAAGAAATTCTTATCCCTAGGGTGATCCATCTATTGTATTTTTTTGTGTTAATTAACTTGCGTTTTATGGGAAAACTAGAGTTGTAATGTTTTAGGAATGTTGAGATAAATACATTGAATTTGTCGTCGGTGTTTTGGCAATTGTAAACATCTTTCCATGTTTCTTCACGCAAATAATTTACGAATATGGATTTATTTATGTCATTAAACTCTCTTGTAAATTTGTAAAGGATGTTAAGTGGTTTTAGTTTATTATTAATAGTCAAAACTTGAGCGAGGTGATCACTGTATCCGGCGATAAACACTTCAGAGAGATACGAGATTCCATTGTTGACTATAATTTGATCTAGAATTTAGATTTACAATTGTATGTGACAGTTTATTGCTTCTTAATGTCATCAGGTGATTGTGGTATATAAACAAAGAACCTGAACATTCACGTGATGATGAAAGAAATCAACGTTCGAATAGTAGTGAACGTTCATAAAATATAATCAACGTACAAAGCGGTAATAAATATTTCAATTCAATTAGGAATTTTTTTGTTATTAGTTTCATTGAGGGAGTTTTTGCAATTTTTGCCAATAACGGTTTTTCGTATTTTTATTTATACTCACAGTAAGTTTATAAATATTATCGTTTAGTCATAGTTTGAGACCATACTTGGAAATTATGTGAATAAAATGACATATTGCGTTAGAATTATCAATATAAAAGGGTAGTCGTGTTTAACATTTCCGTGTAATTAGTGAACATGAATTTTCTCCATAATAAAGGGTGATTTACAATGAATTATTTCCATCCGTTATTTGATAAAACATATTTTTTTAAAAGTAAGTCAGTATCATTGCATGGCATGTTTTGGACCAGAAAGCGTTTGCTTTTTATTATAAGAATTTCTATATAAAGAAGTACTATTTTCTCTTTTGTTTTTTCTTTTTGTATAAATTTTACTGGAGAAATAGGAAGATACATTTACTCACTTATTCGTAGCATGCAATAAACATGAACATTTGAGAAACTTAAATTTGAAAGAGGTCGTCTAGTGAGATTGTTCCAGTATAGAATAAAACCCGAAGAGGTGTAGAGGTGTTTTGAGTAATTATAAAACTACTCAAGAATCTGCAGTTAGCTATTTGATTTTGAATTAATTTACGCTTTCTTGCTTTTCATTCCATTACGATATTCCCCCATTACAATTTTCATCATTTTCCCTCGTGTTATGTATGTGTCACCTGGCTTGGGGAGATTTGTCATGATTAGCATCCGACACCATTGAATTTCTCGTGCCAAATCCAAAGTGGTATTATCTCCGCTCCTTCAAGACAAAAGAAAAAAGTGGATGAAAACATTTATCGAATTGTTTATGAAAAAGAGAATAGTAGTGTATTGCTTTGAATATTAATTACACAAATCAATATTTTTCCTTGCATTTGTTACAGTAAATCATAATAAATTTATATTAATTCTTGTAGAATAATTAACAAATATTATCTCTTTATTATATGGAGTGATTCAGAATTCCTATCACACAATCATTGGTGTTGTAGGGGAGGTTCAGAACAGCAGTATTTGGTAATAATCCCATGTCCGGAAATGAACCGTTTGGAAGATAAACGACTTTAAACGCTGGAAGGTAATACACATTGACAGTGGACGTTGTTTCGTGTCACGTGATTTCTTGTATTACGTCATGTCACATGTTATGAGAGAACAACCAATGAAATGTTGTGCATGTACATCAGTTGTCTCTGAGCTATCGAGAAAGACGGTGCTTTACAAAATGGCGGAGTACACGTATTTCGAGTAAACCGACATATTGCTCATCTACGGTATTAAAGTGGACGGGATGGTCGATTAGCACAACGCCTGTATCACGAACGATTTCCGGGTCGTGCCCATCCATCACTTGCAAATTTTGCAAAATTGGAACAACAGCTTCGACAAACCGGCGACTTCAAGGCTAATAGAGCCGGTGGTGGTCGTGACCGGACGCGGCGCACTGTTGATGTCCTCCAACTGGTCGCCCAGAACATGCCTACGTGTACACGCAACATTTCAGGTTCCGTAAAATTATCCCAGTGCAGCGTCTGGCGAGTTCTCCATGAACAGCAACTTCACCCACACCAGCTCCAGAGTGTGCAGGCATTGGATCCAGCTGATTTTGCGTTACGTGCCGATTACTGCGCGTGGTTTCCACACCGTTGTGTGACGTTTCAGACTTTCTTCTGATCATTCTTTTCACTGATGAAACGCATTTCGTTAACAAAGGTCTGCTCAATCGTCGTAACAACCACATTTTGGATGAGGAAAACCCTCACGCCACATATACCTATAGATTTCAACATCGTTTCGGTCTTAATGTGTGGGCTGGTCATCTGATTGACCCGTGTATTCTACCGCCCCGTCTAACGGGTCGCAGATTCTTGACCTTCCTGCATGACGTACTGGTGCAGCATTTGGAAGATGTGCCATTGCATATCCATCGGACGATGTGGTTCAGCATGATTGCGCGCCAGCCCACATTTTACGCGACGTCTGTCAGCTCCTTTATTAAACTTTCGGGGACGGGTGGATAGGTCGCGGTGGACTGGTTCGTTGGCCACCATGATCGCCCGATTTAGCATTTCTGGACTTTTTCCTGTAGGGCTACTTGGTGACCCCTGTGGAGTCACAGGACGATTGCCTTGCTCGTGTAATGGTGGCAGCGGATGTCATTCGGAGGACTTTTGGATCGTGTATACGTGGACATTGTTCGCTGGTACACTTTGTGCAACGAAACTCGTGGTCGCCACTTCGAGCATATGATCTAGTTCACTCAGATACGAGTTGGTTGATACCCGTGCAGCGTTTCACTTGACGTTAATTCAAAGACGTTTATCTTCCAAACGTCACATTTTCGGACATAGGTTTATTACCAGATATTGCTGTTCTGAGTCACCCTGTAGATAAATACAACCTCTGTTGTTGAGACATGAATATTTACAGAATTAGTGCAATCATTGCTTTAGGATATTAAATGATCCATCAAACCATATTAAGAGTCTTGCAATAAATGTAAAAAAAATTGAAAAGAATCGTACAGAACGTACGTTGTCTCCTGTAGGTACAGTAGGAGTAATCAATTAACAAAACACATATTTCTGGGGTATGTAAATAATATCTTCATAACACCCTCCTAGAAAATACAAAAGATATTATAGTTTCTGTAAAAAAATTCCATCTTACTGTAAAAAAGATTGTTATTATCATAGAATTATATATCGTGTGAACTTTTTAAAATTCAAATCAGGAATTACATATAAATTTACCTCTAATTTTATGAACTTTATTCAGTGGCGTAAAGAACTCGGTGCTCATTGGCACGTAGTGACGTGTATTATCTATCGTAATTTCATATAATTTTCAATTATTTCATACGACAATCGGAATTCAAGAACTATAGTTAACAATTGTATAATATACAAAAGAATAACGTTAAAAATTAATTCTAGCGATATTAATAAAGAATAAACAAATTACATTTACTAGAAATATATTGATCCCAGATATACCCTTTTGCCTGAAATAGAGAAACATAAACAACATGCTCAGAAAGGAATACTACAAAAATATTTTTTTGATATTAATAAATATAATAAAAACACGAATCACTTTTATTGAGATATTTAAATAAAATTCAGTTTCATTCACACAGATTGACTAAGTTACTTCTTTACATGAATATAACTTTTTACGAACTAACATGGATATTTATATTTGTGAATATCAATGCTTTAATTAGACAATAAGCATAATATATACAGTAACTTAAATTAGCAGCGATGCAGTTGACAAGACACATACAATTTTAAATATGAAGTTATTGTAACTAGTTGATCTTAGCATTTTACATTCAGGGTCATATTTTACAACCTTGCTAAAAATTATGTTAATTAGAAGAGATTTCTAGATTTAAAATAACATCAATACAATATTAATCATGTTAAGTCGAATGAAAATGAGAAGCGGGACCGGGATTCGAACCCGGGACCTTGAGCTCTACGCGCTCATGCGCCTACCAACTGCGCCATCCCGTTCGCCTCTCGGGCCCGTCTACCATTCTCATTCAACTTGTGAAACCCAAAGACCTCTGAGGTGGTCTCGTAGAGACTAGATTCCTCATCTNCCCGAGAGGCGAACGGGATGGCGCAGTTGGTAGGCGCATGAGCGCGTAGAGCTCAAGGTCCCGGGTTCGAATCCCGGTCCCGTCTCCCATTTTCATTCGACGTAACATGATTAATCTGTTACCTGGCGGTGAGGTTCACCGCAATCTAGGAGATTTCTATCAATACAATAGATAATTTCATATTTTCAGAAGGCGTTGATCAGAAATATGAATTTATACGAATGAGGTGTTTCATTAAAAGATTTAAATGTTTTTTGCGGGTATATGAATGGCGTTATACTTTTTGCTGTTTTTTTAAAATGCAAATTTAGATCGCAGCAGGTTTCATCCCGAACAGACCACGGAGACGCGGATGACACTTCACTTTTTTTTAACAAATAGAACTACAATTAAAGAAGCTTTTATATTTGGTGGTCTAATGGTAGAGCAGAAACAACGAAAAGATTAGTAATAAAATTCACAGAGATAAATATTGAATTTTATAATTGTTAGTGGATTTTTTTTTGCTTTCATTCATACCGATTTCAAAGTATTTATAACAAGTAATACTTATAAACACAAAAAGCTTAATTTCTTCTTGAAATTCAATCAGTTCGAAATTATGTGGTCTCAATACGACATGCCATGAAATGGAAGATATTAGAAATTATTGTAATGTGTTACTCAATGATGAAAAATGCAGAAATATCGTTATTGTTCCACGATACAATCTGGATTATAATACTAATGCGAAGTAAAATTAAAAGTAATAAAAGTAATGCGAAGACTTTCGAATATATAAGATTCTTTGGGAATGAACTGCGAAAGCTTATCTGCCAACAACAGTGGTGCGATGACGCATTATGCGACGTTGAACCATTAACACATTTAAATTTTCTCAACATCGTGAGAGCTTTCATGAAGATATCTTTTGTATCACCTGTAATAAAGACATTGTCAGCTAATCTATAATTGAATTCGCTTTCAAAGATCTTTTCTCGTATATCACGTGGAATTGAACCAGTGACTTATAGATCGTATCATTCGTGGCAGGGCTTCGTTCTCCTGAGCCACGTCTGCCATCCAGTTGGGAGGGCCAATACACTTCAAATTAGTTCATTTTACACTCAGAAATTATTATATTCATTATTTAAAAGTGTTCTTTGAGAAAACGTTTTGTCAAAATTAGAAAACTATACAATAAACTGCATTTTTCTTTGTATAGTTATTTGTTGAAATTATTTCTTTTATCTACGACTATAAGTAGAAATGTTTTCAATACCTTATCTTACCTGAGCAGACGACCTCGTGTTTCTCAGTGGAGGGGAAACTTGACTTACACGAGATTAGCAAAAAGAACCTTGCGAAGTATTCTACTGCCATGTCTCATCACGAGCAAGCCGTTAGGGAAAAGGTGATTGCGTTGGTGGAAAGTGCCTCTTTCAGTGCTTCGGCAGCCGGAATACAATATGGAGGAAGTCAAAGCACTGCTTGTTCAAAATGCTTGTTTCGCGAATCGAAAAAAAATAAAAAATACATACATAAAATACTTCGGTTTTGTACGCAAAAAGCAACGTACACAGATTTCTCTAAATTAATTATTGACTGCTTTTCTTGTTACTGCCGAGAGATATCGGAGAAAAGGGCAAATAATACTTCATAGTGTTAATTTTTTTCAAAAATGCATGTTATATATTACGTATCAAGATTTCGGTCACTTGTTGAAGGTATCAGGTTGTAAAATTATGTAAGTATCTATTTTTCTATTACATTACAGCAAGTAAATTTGTCATTATCTATTCCAGATTTCAGGGCTTTTGAATTTCGTAATATTTTGACATAGGAAAATTATTAGACGCGACTACAAAATTAGCGCATGACATACGTGAGATTCTTGATATTCCGTAATTACAAATGAAAAGACCCCTATATTTCTTGAAGCTCGGAATATTTGCTAACCTTGTGGTAATAATTTCGTGTTTTTGCGTCATTACTGGATTGAAGAATAGTGAAGCAAAAATATGTGACCTGAAAGTATTTTTTTCTTAGCGTAATTGATCGGTGAGACAATTTTTAAATTATATTACCATAACCAAAAATGACCAAGTATGTTCTCAAATTGACATCCGATGTTGTATTTTTAAAAACTAATGAAATGTAAATTGAATCATGAAAAATAATATTAAGCTATTTCATTCGTTTATATGGCTATATTGTATTTGTTTCGTTACGGATAAAATAATTACTTATAAATAATAATGAACCTTGTCAATCCCACAAGATCGAATGATTTGCAACCCCACTTTTCCTGACATTTCATCCTTATATTATTAGTAGTTAGATTTTATCTATTTAAAGACATGGATTAAGTACGCAGTTAGTAACAAGACCATAGAAGTCGATCTTGGATTTTTAATTCAGAGAAACAAATGTGATATTATTCCGAAAATTATTGCAAATTTTATTTACGTTTAATTTCATCTTCGTTTCAATGATAATTATAATAAGAAATAATGTCCACACTCAATTCATTATAAAGGATAATTTTGAGACCGAACGTAAGAGTCCTGTATTCCTAAACTTTAATTTTAAAGTTAGAGTTCTTAAATGTTAAATGATGCTTAGACTAGCGATAAACTATTAATATTTTCTATAAGTTTTTCTTTTTAGAAAGAATAAGCTTAAGTGAATAAAAAAATACAGAAATAGCTCCCAATATTCCGTCAATTGTATTGTATTAAATAATGTTACCTTGACGCCGTCGACTTTAGGAAAAAGGTTTTTCTAAAATGTAACTAATGATGATACCTCAAACTATTATAAATTTTCTGTTGTTAGGAAGTAAGTTTAGTTCAACAATATATTTTTGTAATATTGATGTCGAACTCTTCCTGACTACGCTTTGACATTTTCAGGCAAGGGCTTGAATTATAGAAGGTTATGATACAGATTGTTGAGTTAGTGCGACTCAATGGCTGGAGCACTGAGCTATTTGAACATCAAAGTTTATAACGTCATGTGATATTTTAATTTATACGCATTTATCCTTTCTACCAGACGTTCTCAGCATACTGTTAAATGAGAACGGGATACATCCTGGAAATCAGAATTGATGAAGCAAGAAGGAATTGTACACAGTTGCAACCGTAAAGATTGTGTTTCGGGCGCAATTTTTATGTTGTTTATTCGGTATTTTGAATTTTTTAAATTATGATTCTTTAGCTTTTTATCATAATTATTGACAAATATTTATTCATTATATTTTTATATATAAGAATACTTAAAAAGTAGGGTACATAACAGCAAAAGCAACAATTTACATTAATATTGACAGTTGCCTGTGAGTATCGATCAAAAACATTATTTTTAATTGTTAGGATGGTAAAGTCAGAACCTCAGTCGTAGATCGGACAATTACTTCGAAACTTTAATTTGTCTTTACTTATAACTGCGATTGCATGTGATTTCAAAGGTCCTAACAAGCTTGCCTCAAAGCAATAAGCAATATGAAGAAAAACATCAGTAATTATAATGGATGTACGAAACTTCTAACTTTAAGAAGGAAGTGAGAGATATAAAAATTTAATCCTTGCCATAGATTACTTAACCTCGTTAATTTTCTCTCACAAAATGTATGACGAAATTTTCCAGTAAATTTTTACTAACATTAACCTTGAATGATATCTTTCGACAGTAAATATTTGTAGCTAAAACAAAAAATCTAGGATTTTCAGTGTTTTAATTAAAATGTATATATTGAAAATAATGTTAAATATATTTTTTATTTATATCTTTAAATATTTTTATTTAACATAAGAATTATATTCCAAAGAAACTGTGTAATTCTTGTTAATGCTTCACTCCAAGATGTCCCACAGTTGTTAGTAAGAAACAAACCAGGAGTAGTAACTAAGAAGCAAGGTCGATAGACAAATTAGAGAAATGCATTCCATGTCTCAGTCTTTTACTATAACGTTGTGTATTTCCATACTGACGTTGAAATGAGGACGATATTGGGATTTGGATTCGAGTTGTTTCCAGTGATCTTGCCCTGTAGCAACACGTGATGAAAACTGCAAAGTCTAGGATATTAACGAAGACACTGACTTGTCTTTAAAGGAAGAACGTCCCTGTCTACAAGACTCTCAAACACAGCTAAATCATTGACGTAGATAAAAAATGGAGAAGAAACGACGATTTCAACTATGGAATGTAACGTTTATTTTAATATTTCATCTTACTTTAAATTTTCAATGTGAAAATAATAATTATTTTGTTTTCAGTCCAAAGACTGGTTTGAACTATATCGTGACGCGTCTACGCAACCCCAGACGTTCTTTGACATGGTTACGAGAGATTACTTGTGACAATGGTGATTATGATAAAAGTAATGCTTTACTAGCAACATATCGAGACTTCCTCTTCTCTTCTACGTGTACAGATGATGAAAAACCAATATTTTATCCGGGGTTCTTGGTCTTCCGGGGAGACTTAAGTAACAAGTTCGGTAATAATACAATAGAAAAAAATAAAAATAGACATGGAGTATTAAGGGTAGTAATAATGATGAATTTACTTTTCTAGACAATTTCACTCTAAGATGATGTCGGCACAGAATATGATGTGGAGACATGTGATTAGTCATAGCAAAGAAATCTGCAACTACGCAGTAAAATTATATTGTTCTTTTCTGCAAAAACCATTACGACGGGTTGCAGGTAAGAATTTAAATTAATTATATAATATTCAGTTTACAATATCCGCGAGTATGTTGTGCAAAATATTTAATGATAATGCTGACTTTCTCATTACGTTACATTCTAAATTTATGACTCTTTGTGTCAAATAAACTATGTTACATACGTAAATTATTTCTTCATTTTACGAAATTCTTGTGTTTGGTCATTATCATTGTGAAATATTTTTCTGACATGGAAAATTTTTAAGAAATCAGAGTATGCATGCACTTAGGTTGATGACAATGGTGTAACGTATTGGACATGAAAGTACTTGTGCAATCTTGCGTTTCATCGGAATTGCTTTCATAATCAAATTGTAAATCTAAAAAACGAGGATGTTTTTCTGCTGCGAGAAGTTTCAAGAATATTACTCAATATATTATTTTATGAATATTGTTCAATATTTATATATCGTTAGAATGCCAATGCGTTTCAATGCAAACAAAATCGTCATTTTGTATTTCGTGAATTTGCTTTCCTTACATGGTAATGAATCATTAAAAGTTAAAATTCATTTCCCAGTTCTTAACGAAAAAATACTAATATTTGTTAAAATATAGGAAAAATATTTTAAACATGCATTGAAGAAAAGGGTGACTGCATTTAAATATCGAAAAAGTGTATTTTTATGAGCATAAATATCATATGTTCACATGCTAACGTTGTCAGTTTTGGAGGTTTTTCTTAAAGACTTCTAATTCAAGATTTTTACCCCTAGAATTCTGTTTATAAGGAAGACATAAAGTTAATAAATAAGATATATGAACAGTTCGACAATTTTTAAATCTGATTATTTCTTAATTATTATTTGGAGCAGAAAATTGTCATCTTTTGACTAGAGCAACCATTCTTTTATTTTTTTTCTGTAGTATTTTTGTTCTACATGTTAATTTTTCTTGTCCACCAGTATTTGTCAGACGACAATGGAGAATGTTTAGTCTAGTAGTAATGTAGATGAATTCGTGGAATAATGCAACGTGGATACTATATCATGCAGAGAAGGATTCCGCAGAGATCGTGTTGACTAAATTAGGGCATATTTCGCCATACTACGTAGTTCACTGCGTATTTGTAACAGAAACCTATTCGGTACGTACTTTCACTTCTTAATTTATAGTGAATTTGAGTTTGTTTCAATTTCTTTACTCCTTCTCAGTAATTGGTTAATGTTTTTGTAGTATAGTATTTCGTAGATTTTATTACCGTTATGAAAAGAGAATTCGTTCGTAAATAACCGATTATAACTCTAAATGTAAACCTTTAATCGAAACATTCGTACTCTACTGTTTTCCTCCATTTTTCACATAGCCCAAAATGGCACTGCGGAATCTGCACCTCACTTTCAAGCAGATGCCGCACTTATATTGAAGGTTAGATTTCACACTCTTTTTATTTAATTTTAAATTATAATATGAATCATATTCGACAGCAACAGAAGTGTTTCCATGACGGACTCTCACGACTGTTTACGATTGGAACTCGATTATGATGAAGGTGCTTAATGTCTTGATCCCTCTCGAGAATAAATGTTTAAGGCATTAAGAAATTTTTAATTGTATTTATTACTATTTGAGTATTTAACTTTCTTTCATAATATGATCAAAGCATTTTTAAGCCTTAAACATATATAAATAAATTAAATAACAAGACTATGTTATTTTACCAATAGCCACCTGCCCCACACCCATGCGGTATCCGACCCTGCTAGCAAAATATGATGTGAATAAATGTTGTTCGGGAAAGAAAAAAAGTTATCTACAAGCATAACACGATTTTAAATTGTTACAAAATTGAACTTAAGTTTAAAAATATTGAACTTCTAAACAATGTTGTTCGTCTCTATTAAAATTTTTAAGAAAAAGAAAACAAAAACTTCAGCATCTTTCCACACTATACATTAATTTCCATTTATTTATTTGACCTGAGTTAAATCTATTCAGACAAATTTTACCTTTAAGTAAGGTACTGAAACTTATCTACCGTTGTAAAATTATAATGACTGATGTTTGGTCGTGGGAGTGCTCTTTAATGTCACATAAATAAAAAGAAAAAATATACTTCAAAAAATTGTGTCTAGCGCCACAGTTTAATGTCATAGAGCGAGGGGAATATCATATTACGGGAAGAGGAATATAAACTTTTTTTTTATTTGAACACTATATGTTGAATTCCACTGAGTAATTTCGCTCCAGATCCTCTGCATGGTGTTAAGTGCGATCTCCTGGCAACATATTGACGCAACCAACTTCTCACCTGTGATGATGGCTACGTTCAGACAGGCATCGAATCCAGCACTTACCGCTGCCGCCTGCAGCCACGAAAATCACAGTTCATTCGAAACTCCTACGTAGTCTCGACACTGCAAAAATCAGAATGTGACAATGGACTCTAACATTCTATTACTTCGTTTGCGTTAATTTAACTTCATCCTCCGGCGTGATATCTCCCGACCGACTGACAATGATAAAGTTTTTGTTTCCCCTCTTCAATGTCCAAAGATTTTCAAATCGTGTCATTGTTTTTTACTAATTGACAGATATTTTAGTTGTACGTAACGAGAATTGTATGCATGTGAGCCGAGATTTTTTTTAAATTTTTTTAAATAAATAAATTTAAGCAAATTTAATGAAGCAATTCATAAATTACTTCTTCCGATACTACAACAAAACTTTGATTTTTTGTTTCACGCGTGAATGTAGTGAGTTTATTACACAATGTCCGTATGTGCAATTAAAAACTAAAATGATATTAAGAACATTGTGTTAAAAATATATGTGATAATGTGTACTGCGAAAACGTTATCAGAAATTAGGCAAGGAATAATCTCCTAACATTCAAATTAGTTAAAAATGATATATAAACTGTTTAAAAGCTATTCTCATTTGTCTGTATAAAAATCTGTTTACATAGATAATTTATTGTTTTAACTATATCCATAATGAACAACTTTTCGGCACGGCGTTTAATCTGAAAAGATATATATTTTAACTGTACATCTATTCGCTAAAAGGAACTTAGAACTGTTTCTTTCTAACATAAATTTTACTTCATTCGAGTGTAAATTTATAGAAACTATACGTGGTAATATGCGACACAGAAGGAAAAAGCTACGCGAGTTGTCATTCGACACTGTTTCAATAGATACTTTATGTTCAATGGGATATTTAAGTGTTTTTAATAGAAATTGAATGGAATTATACTGAATAAATTAATACTCATTTCTACGAACGATCTCCATTCGGTTCAAAATTCATTAGTAGTTGGCAGTTCCTACAGTGTTCTTAAAGTGATCCTCATACTGGACAAGTTCGTGGATAACGCTTGGCGCTAATCTCACTTTACAGTCTGCGTGCAACCACGTAATTTCACTCGAGGCATTTGAACGCTGTGCCAGAGTAGATCCGTGTGGAACTCATGAACAGCTACTCTAGTGGCAATTAACCGTCTTGCCCTTCTACGTCGCTAGTGAGAAACTGGGGCTCTTGCAGCTCGAATTTTAATGAACTGCGCTAGTTCTTTGTTCAGAACATTTATGGTACATTATATTTCTCTCCTTGTATTTTTGTTATGAGCCTGTTGGTTATGTTAATTGTTGATTAACCTTCAATATTTTAATGACTTTTATCGAATGCCGCTTTCATATTTTTTTTTTACCTTTTTTGATGGTGAACTTATCTTACGTGCTAAATAAATATACTATTATCAGTAAATTATTGGAGAAATTGATATTAATACTATCTAGGCAAATTACTATATCTTTACAACAAAACTGCGGTACATGATATTTTTTTTTGTTGTATTTTGTTGCATTGTTTGCAATTCATAAACTTTTCGTAAAACAATTGACAAGTTCTTATTGAACAGCTTTTTTATCTTTTTTGATACACCGCACATAGCAGGAAGTCAATTTTTATAAAAAGTGTTTTTAACTATTTGGAAAAAAAATATAAAAATACATAATCTTTATTAACATTGAATATTCTATTCAATATTTACTCTATTTTCTTTATTTAAAGAACATTCTATACTGGAAAACGCACTGACATAAACAATGTCTGTGTAATAAATTTTGAAAAAACATATCCTCAAATAAGCAACTCTGTGTTCTAAAATTTATATTTTTTTGATTACTTAGTATTTTTCAAAAGCAATATAAATTATTAGAAAGTTTATTAATGTTTCTATTATATAGCACAAGCAATATAAATTTCCCTCCGTGTTTTTAAATATCTAGAATGTTAGGTTCTGATTTTTATGAGTAGATTGTACTATAATTGCTTATGAACAGATTGTACTATATGTACAGATAGCTAGGCTCTGATTCCTAGAGACTAGTTCATTTTGACCTACTTGTCCTGGGGTTCTTTTATAATATACTGAAAGCATAAGTTAGATTTCTATATTCCTTCACATTCTTGATATAAAATTTTCATATTTTTATTTAAAAAAATTAAATATTATAAAAAAGATTCAATACGAATTGAGATTTCATTATCATAAGCAAAAATGTATGGAATTACATAATATTTCAAAATAGAGGCACAATGTTATCCATATTACCTAGAAATTCTTTTAAGTATATTGCATATTTAAGATCTCTGAATATTTTGTTTTATATTCAACTTTAAATTTACGTGCTTAAAAACAATTTTTTTTCATAATCTTAATTTAAATTATCTTCTACAATTTGGCCACTTACATTATACGTTAGTGGAATTTTCTCCCTACGTAAAGCAAAATGAACTCTGGCGAATTCATCAGTATGCTTCATAGTCTCCACTCTTGCATCTCTTATGATTAATAGACAATTTTAATTCTATATTTTTCCTTGTTTTTCATAAATATTAACCATATTTTTTATTCTTTTGTCGTAATCCTTAATAATAATTCCTTGAAGTTTCAGATATGTTTGTTGACTAAATTATCTAATTTTAATTCCTTGAAATTTAATTTTATTGGTACAGATTGCAGATTAAAATGAGTCACAAAGAGCATATATTTTTCGAAATTTAAATAAAATGTAAATTGGTTATTTATTTATACATTTCTCTAATAATTTTAAAGATAATACATTATTTCTGGACTTTGTTACTAACTAGTAACGCATCTAAATTTTTCCATGTATATGAATTATTTCTAGTGAATATTGAATTTGACAATAAATTTTTTTTAAATCAACACCTATTTCCAGTAGATTATTTTTACGAAATTGTTTTATTTGAATTACTGGTAGGGACGACACTCCTTCTCTGCTTAATTAAATAATATTTCTTAATTTTTAGATTGCATACATCTTATCAAAATTATTATTTTATTTAATGTTTGATGACAATTTTCGATTGCTTTCCTTTTTCAAAAACCTACGTATGTCGTTTAGGAAAATTTTATTCGACACAGAATCTACTCGAAATAATTATAATATTCGTCATACACTTCTTTTTTTCCTGTTTATTAATTTGTTTGTTATTTGGTACGTTTGTGCTAAATCTAGCGGGTGAATTTTAACCCAGTTCCCTCTAAACGATTAAGCTGATATTTGTAATATATATGTAACACTGATGCAATACATTACTTTAAAAAATCTTTTTTACTACGTTCTTTTAATTGCAGTTTTATTGATGAGATATTTTTTCTCACGAGTGTCGGTGTATATGGAGATGTTAATGCATCGACGGCAGATGTTGTTCTTTGGTAATGCGTTAGACAACACATGATTGAGTCTGGAACATCGATTTACCTTCACCTACACTGTTGCCAGTGGGCGTAGCAGTTGCTCCTCTATTGACCCCTATCGACTAACATTTGGTTTAGGACACTTTTGGGGGTCTTCCAGTTAAGCCAACAGCAGACAGTAGTCGACTACAATAACTTTGCGAACATTCCATTCATGAAAAACTTTGACTGTGTTCATCTTCGCTTTACTTCGCTTGGGGCTTTGAAGTCACAACCAGAAAATGCAGCGAAGTGAAGCGAAGTTGACTATTGTCAACTTTTTTTCATTAATGGAATGCTCGCAAAGTTGACAGTAGTCAACTACGGTCAGCAGTTGGCGTAATGGGAAAGCCCCAGCTGAGGAGGACATTTGAGCGCAGGCAGAAAAATCGATAGTATCACAGAGACTCAGAAGAATCGCACTGGGCTGATAATGAGAATTGGTCTAGTCAAGATTCGAATTAAAGGTATCGCCAAGTAATTCATTGGTATTAAGCTTTTTGTGACAGTTTACCTCACAAAAAGTATTTCAGTAACACAATGCTAATGCGCAAACTCAGAAGTCGACTTCGGCACAACTTTTGCACTACATTCGCGTTTCCGCGACAAGTTGACTACAGTCAGCCAAGAGTTGACTGTAGTCAACATTTCTGGTTGTGACTGAAAACCGCATTATTGTAATGAGTTATGGTCTACAGAATCGGTTTCAAATTTCGTAGAGTTAGCAATGCAACATATGCTGACATAGAAATGAATTGCACTCGAATTTAGCTACTTACAATCAAGAAACTATAGTAGTCATAAAAATACTAATTATGATTCACATATGTAAATAAATGTAGGATAATTCCTGGAATACTCTCCTTGAACACCGCGATCAAAATAATTCTATTTCTTTACTAGGTGTAGAAATAAGCTGAGTACAAAAAACGCATTTTTTTGGGGTACGTTTCCGCATAAAATCTCAGTTAACAAAAACCAGCTAGTAAAAAAGTAAAATCACAGTACGCCGAAGATTCTTACTTTACATGTTACATTTACTACAAATTTATATTCAAATGAACCCATTAACTTGATTCACTCTCAGCCAGTTTTTTTTAAATTTCTTAGCTGTTTGATTGTAAATACAAATTTTATTTTAAAAATTGAATTACAGTGGAAGTGAGTAGTAGCAATGTTCTGGAATGATGTATTTTGTGACACTTTCGATTGCGAGCGATCGATGTCTCAGTTTAAATAGCTGTCACTTACGAAAAGTTCACCCTCTGCGGCTAACAACTGCGCCTCGGCGAATCACCACCGCAGTTGTAATACTCGTATACAGCAATCTGGGTCATATCTAGACGCTGTTCCTCCTATTCCAAAAATGTTTCTAGTGAGTAAACTGAAATCAATAACTGAGTTTCACTGGAACTCTTTATTCCGTGGTCCTCGCCGGCCAAAACGATATCAATGTATATGTGTATGTGTGTGCGTGTTACGAGCTGTCTCATACTCACGAACCATTAATTTTTATGTTTTTATGCATCATGTTTTTTGGAAATATATTAAGTACATTGTATAAAGAAGGTAGTGTCCTGGAAGGTAGTCTGAAACTTTTGTTCAAAGTTTTTTAAATACACTTTTGGCGATGCAAGTATTTTTTAAATTTATTTCCGAAATACCAATATGGCTATACTATAATTGTTTTAATATGTGGAAATGAATAAAATATTCTTACAATAATCCTTATCCCAGAAAATTATCATTGATATAGAGATCGCGTATACTTGCAACTTTAATATTTGATCTCATTATAGTCAGATCGTTAATTGGAGACGGAACCTAACATATTAATTTATTTTATATGTAATAACTACTTGCCACCGTTTACGTGTAGATTGATAAGTCCAAGTCTGTTGAAAACACGAAAATATTCTAAGATTTACTATTAATGTAATTGCTTCCTCTGGTTTCTAACTGCGAATTAAAATTTGTATATAATCAAAATTTATTCTATATGATCTCACAGTTTAAAGATTACGTATGTACATCCTAGGCCTTGCATATTTTCACTTATCAATACATTTTGTCAGTCAATATATATTGTTTTTTTTACTTTTTGTTAGATTTTATTGTTGAGCACCGTTGGTATTTTTCTTTACATTTTGTGCGTTTGGGCGAAGTAAAATTCACGTACGGATATATCCTTTTTTGAGTTCTGACCACATCTTACGTCCTGTAGTAAAAAATGATAAAACCATGAAGGCATGGACTCTGCTAATAGAACTGCAGAGAAATCCCAATTAAGTCTTAAACAAATGGTACCATATTTTCTTACTTATCTTCGAAAAGAATCTCTGACTAATCAAGTGGTATTTGCATTGTCTAATTCATTCAAATGACCACGAAGAATCATTTTCTGCGTGTGTGTATATTGGTATTTAGAAATGCTTTATGAGGGGTATGCTATATTGTTCTCCATATTTAAATGACCTCTCAACTTTCGTTGTCTTACAACGCCGTCCTAGGGAATAAAATATAAATTATACTCCACTGATAAAAATGTGTCTCTTACTGTAAAATTGATATTTTTTAATTACAGAAATTGAATGTAATCCAGGATATCGCAAGAATTTTGTAAAATACGCATTCAGCAAGTAATTATATATATTCTTAAAACTTTCGAATTTTATTCAGTGGCGTTAAGAAATTATATAAAGCAATTTCATATAATATGAACGAATAACGCTTACGGTTAATTCTAAAGTATTTTCTTTAATTTTAAACAATGTAAATAAATAAATAAGTAAATAAATAAATATATTACATCTGTTAGAAATGTATTGATCCAAGATAAAACGCTTTGGCTTCTATTTAGCTATGTTTATTCTATTTGTTTCGCACGCCCCGCACAGACAGAGAACGCCTCTCACGCTACACTACCTAGCGGACTGACTGAGTTCGCTTTGCATGGCGACTGGGACTGGGTTCCGTTTTCTTTTGTCAATCTGGCGTCTCAGGCTCCCCCGTGAGTGTCCAAATTGACCGCGAAATTAGTGGAAACGTAAGTCAACCGTTGCGCCTATTTTTTGGGACACAGATGTCTAGCATCTGACCTTTTTTCCCACATGTTTTTCAAAGATGGGGCTGCGTTTAGTTTTACGGATGCGTACTCGTATCTTTCTGACTACTCAGTGTGTGAGAAACGTTTGCGAAATGCGAAATTTAAAAAAAAGAATTTTTTTTGTTTTTTTGACACATCACATCACCCTTAATTCCTGTTATTTTATGTGAACCACAGTTGCATCCGTCTAACTGATTTTCCTGTAACTTAGAAAACGTATCTTCTACATTTATTTTCTATTCTTATTGCTATCATATCACTTATACATATATCAATGTCACAGTGTGAATAACTTTACACATAATTGTACTTTTAATTTTAAAGACTACTGTTATATTTGTACTATATATTTTTCCATCTTCGTTTTTCTTCTCCACACAATTATATATTGTGGGATTTGAATAATTCACGAATTAATTGGTCATTTAATCATCCGTGTTACAAAATCATGAAGTTTAAAGGAAAGGAAGAGTCTAGAAATTTAAAAGGATGGCCGATGGAAATCGACGGAGTGCAGCGGGCGTGCGCGGGTGCAGCGCAGGCTTCGTCGGCGTCCTTTGGCATCAAGAGAAATTTATGACGTTTTTAGAAATTGCAAGCTAGCGAGGGGATGCGGGAGGAGACCCGACCCGACCAAATAAAAACCAGATGTGCGAAGGGTAGCAACAATTACGAACTTGCGTGAAAAATCGTTGAAAGTAAAACGTCGTTGAGAAAACGCTAGAAAGCAGTTGAAGCCCTTTAAAAATTTTCCAATGAGAGCCGAGGCGTAAGAAGGGGGAATCATTTCGGCATTGGGAGTTTTCGATCACGTGGGATTCAAATTTTTGAAGATTTTTGGGAGAAGAGGGCGTAAGAGAAGGGATGAAGCCCATTGAAGGCATAGCAAGCAAAATTTCGCTCTCACATAGATGTTTTTCGTCACTCATTTGATGCTCACGCAGCTCACATACCAGTTTTTCGCCAGCTTATATGTTATTTCGTCGCTCAGTTAGATGTTTTTCGTCTGCGCTCACATACCAGTTTTTCGTCGCTCGCATATATGTTTTTCGTCGCAGCCGATGCTTCTCAGATCGCGCTCAGATATTTTTCATCGCTGATAGATGTTTTTCAGCGGAGCTCACTTAGATTTTTCGTCAGCTCACATTGTTTTCATCGGAGCTGATATACAAGTTTTCATCGGAGCTCACTCCGATATGTTCGTAGCAGCTCATTGATTTTTCGTCAGATCACTTAGATTTTTCGTCAGCATTCAGACAGATGCTCGTCAGCTTATACAAGTTTTTCGTCAGCTGAGACTTATGTTTCGTTGGAGCTCAGACTCGATTTTTCAGATCGCGCTAGCATACGTTTCGAATCGTGCTCATGCAGCGCAGATCACTCGAGTCTTCTGATATGTTTGTCTGATGTTAACTTTCGTTCGAAACTTCATGGCGGGCCTGTAATTGATCAGCGGGACGAGCAGATAAGACAACCTCGATCTCAACCACGTACGAAGCGTTTACGGGTGGTAATTGGACGGATGCGGTAAACGCTGAAGCTGATCGACGCTGGTCGCAGGTATCAGAGAGTGCTGCCGTGCTGACGTCTGTGGGGGACCCTCCTCTACGGCTTACCATGGTCCGTCAAAGGTATTGTGCGATTGCTGGTGAATGTGAAAGCCAACATCGCATTGCGCTTGCGCTTCATTAAGTACTTGGCATTATTTATACAGAGAGCAAGAACTTTGAACTGAATTAGTGTCATGACTGAACTTTGTCGCTCATAGAAGTATGCCACGTAACTTCAGTGAATTATTGTAACGAAGAAGAAGTTCAATTAAATTGTTAATGAGAGAACATTAGAATTAAAATCAGTGTTTAAATTTGTTTATAAGAAAAATATGTGTAATTGTTACTTAGATTGTGGAGTTAAAAACAATTAGTGGTTTTAGTAAGGATAAAAGTCGATAAAATTGCTAATTAGTAAATGTTTTAGTTAAAGCCAGTGATTTCCATTTGTGTCTTTTTGGTGGGAATGCCGCCACTTTGGCATTAGTGTTTTCTATAAATGCTTGATTTCCATTTGTGTCTTTTGGGGGATAATAATTTGAGGGATGTTATTAGTGATTAAAAACAGTCTTTTAATTAATGGATTTATTTGTTTGCGTTTTCCTTAAGTGGAACCATTGCATGGTCCTTTCCTTCGGAAAAAAATCGAACCCCATCATCATTGTGGAACCCTGAGGTGAGCTAGCCGAGGCGCCCAAAATTTAAATTAATTATCGTTTTATTATTAAAATCAAGTTTTGTTATGCCACAATTTGGCTTTCTTTCAGTAAAGTTTCGTTCTGCCACAATTTGGCTTTCCCAACGTGGGGCTTTAAATTAAAGTTTCCGTTCTGCCACAATATATGCTTTTTTATAATTATATAATTTTTATTTACACATTTGACTCCTATATATTTTCTTCCATATGTACTTTTTCTACTTTTACTGTAATTGCTATATTTTTTAATCCTTTTTACAGAGTATGATAGTTAGTCTTTACATTAAATGCGATACATATTAGTTTTGAGTTCTTTTTCGTGAATAATTTTCTTTAGTTTTTTATTTCTGTATTACACGCGCTATATATTGAATTATTATTATTATTAATTATTATAATCACACGTATCGTAGAGACGTTTTTAGTATTTATATTTCCTATTTTATTTAATCGGAAGTTTTTTATACACTTTTCTTCCGTTTAAATTATTTTATTTCATATTCTACACACGCTAGATGTCCTTATCTATTTAATGATCACAGTTATTTTGGTATTGTAACACACGTATGTGAATAAATCGTTGTTTGTAGTTATTTTAATTATTTACTATTCTATACTATGGCACACGGTTTTATGAACATTTAATTACTCAACGCAAACACATGCAGTTTTAATTTTAATTGTTTCTTCTGTGTACAGTTATTTAGTTCTCTTTTTGTATATTACACCGCTATATTTTGAACTAAATTTTTCTGAGTACAGTTTTTATTGTAGCTTGCACACGAAAAATGTCTATTCTGGGGTAGCGACGTTTGTATGTCGGTGTACTCACCCGTGTTGTCCGCCATTTTGGCACCTCCTTAGGCGTGGTCATACGCCTTCGGAGACAGTGGGCAGCGTCTGTCAGTGGGCGCGGAGAGGTGTTAAGGCGTGTCCCCCTGCGCTGGGCCAAGTCAGTCGTCTTATCGTCGCCGCCCACGTGCTTCGCAATGGGAATCGTTGGCGACACGCTCTTTGCGTGTTATCTATGGACAGGCTCGACTCTCCAGAAGCGTGTGGGCGCGAGGCGTTTCGTCCTGCATTGGTTCTGTCGTCTGCTGCGTCCTTTGCGTGTGTGTGTGTCTGCATTTGGATAGGTTAAAATAATCTCAGACTAGGATTGGCGTCTGTGGTGGTTGGTTTCTGGAGAGCGGAAGGAAGGTTAGGATTCCTGTGAGCCCGTTTCTTACCGAATGTTAAACTTATTTGTAAAACCCTATATCATTTTTGAATTTATTAATTATACATCGCATTTTAATAATTTGTGCCTGTTTATGTAATTTCCACTGCTTTTGTTCTGCTTTTCGTTTATTTTCTACTATTGTGTTATGTTATCATATTATTATTTGCTAATTAATTTCTCCGTGGTATAGCTTCTGCTTATATATAGCTTCTGCTGCCCTTGTGACTTGCTAATATGACGTTTTACATTAGTTTTTACTTTCAGTTCAAAGGCTGCTATTTTATGATCATCCCTATTTCGGTTTTTGAGTCTTAAGTTCATTAGTGTTATCGACAACAATTCATTATATATTAATTCCAGAGACACATATATCTCATTGACCTATTCAATTAATCTTATTCGATTATTCATTTATTCAATTATTCAATTAATCTTATCTACTTATATGTGGAATTTCTTTTGCCTTGCGTTCTGTTTCAAACCAAGCAGTCAACATATGCGATTTAACGCTCTAGTTACACATTCTTTCACTCACAATTCAGATCATTCACACTAGTCACGGTTCTTGACGACCTATCGATTTGTACTCAAGATTGAGTGTTGTGGCTATTCAACATTCAATCTATCTCTTTTTTCTGGAATTCTCGGCAATGAACAACTATAATCGGATTATTATTACATTTAGACTCAATTATGGAATATCATTAGCTATTAGCTTCGTATTTTTCCTTTTCTTTCTGAAGTCGGAACTTCATCTACTAATTCCCTATTCACATTTACCTTTTGTAATTTGGCACTCATTATCAATGAATAGCCTAGAGTGTCCCTTGAAGGGCAGAGGCCTCCTACAAGAGGGGATACTCTATTATGTATGACTCACATGGTGAGCAATTCCACGTAAGTGAGGAGTTAATACTACTATTATTAATTCTTACGCATAATGCTTCTTACTTAAATTAACATTATTGATTCTTGTGGTTAACCAAACTAACATATTTTTAAACTTCGTTTTTAATTGTCTTTTATAGTCTCTCCAAAATAATCTGCATCTTGCGGCTCTGGACCATTGTGGCCTTACTAGATATTTGAAGTAATCTGCCCATCTAAGTCTTGGTCTTCCTCGTTTTCTCTTTCCTATGTAGGGATTACACATGGTGGGCCTCTGCGCCCATCTGTCGGGGTGAAGCCTCGCGACGTGTCCCACCCATTTCCATTTTATTTTTCCGGCCTGTTGTGCGACGTTCTTGGAGCCTCTTGTTCGAAACTCTGTCTTGAAATGAGATGCCAAGGATTTTCCTCTCTAACAGATCTCTAGTGAATTTCTTTGTTTGAGACCAGGTCTGGCATGTGTATAGTAGTACAGAAATAATACAAGTATCTATGGTGTCAATTCTAAGATTTCTATATAATGATTTGTCTAGAAGTATGAATTTCAGTGCCCAGAAGGCCTCCCATATTTGGACTATCCGTCTATTTATTTCTTTATCCATTTTATTGGATAGAGTGATGAGTTGGCTAAGGTACACATATTCATCTACTTGTTCAAGTTTATTTCCAACAGTGTAGATTGGGTCTGCTTGTCTGTTTGACAATATTTTTGTTTTGGTAAAGTTCATCGAAAGCCCGAACGTTTTACTGGTTTTGTTTAGCTCAAGAAGCATGTGTTATAGTTCACTGTGGGAATTAGTAGTTAATACAATGTCATCAGCGATCCTTACATGAGACAGTTTCTTTCCATTGCTAAAGTAAAAACAGAAAAAGTGGGTCGCGATTTTGAGCTAAGACGAAGTGTCAGACAAGGTGATCCCATCTTACCCAAACTTTTCACTTGTGTATTGGAGGATATTTTCAGCAAGCTAAACTGGAACAACAAATACGGCAAATGGCATTCATAATGCTAAGTTATTAATTATATTTCTGTATTTATACATTTTGTTCATTGAAAAAAGTTCCTATAATACATCGATATTATATAACTAGTCATCCGATAAATTCTGAGCGTTCTAGTTGCTACTTCTGTAGTGAATACATATTTTCTCTATATAATTATTAGATGACTTTCTTTAATTTCTTTTTACTCCTATTTTTTTTTTTTTTTCCTTCTTTAACATAGAATTCCTTCTTTTACACTACCATTCCTGTCTTTTAGCACCCATGACATTTATTAACCGCTGATATTGCAGCGCAAGACAACAATTTACTGCAGCTGGAATACAAAAGGCGTTTATTCATATCAATAACTTAAAGAAAGTATTTACAATTGTACAAAGAATATTACCTATAACAATTAATCCTATCCATTCCTGTAACCTTCTAAAGTTATCCCACGTTATATACTCCGTTGGTAATGGACCTATTGATTCTACCCACAGTTTAATTTTTTCTATTACTGTGCTTTCTGATTTCTCCATTCTACATAAACCTCTCTCGATGTAATTTTGTAAGTCATTTTTTTCTATGCTTTCCCCAACATCTGTTAATGCCCATCCTTTCGGTGTTACGGTCCTCGTAGTCACTTTGAAATTTTTTATTGATTATTATTTATTTATTTATTTCGTATAATAAGTTATGGCCAGTCGTGATCATTTCTATTCGGTGCGCGTGGTAGAGAACAGCCTACACGGTGCAGAAATCCGAGCTCTACCATCCGGTTACCGTTGACCGGTGCAAGCTGTGGGATCGGCTTAGTGAGCGATGCGCCTTGGTGGCGAGGTTATAGACTAACCAATGTAAATAAGTAACCATGTCGTCACCATCACGCCACTACAATAAAATATACATAATTGACCCTTCCCCCTCCATCCAAACATCTCCAACGTGACTGCGGCCGAGCGAACGGATGGGCAATGTGCACTGAGGCGCACGCTCCGGAGCACGCGTCTTCAATGCGTGCTCCGTAAAGCTCGTAATCAATTCTTTATTTACCAATATTTGCCTTGTACGGTATATTCAATGTATATTAACTAATAGCTCGTAATCAATTGACTATTAACCTATGTTTGTATTGAATGTTATCTTCTATGAGTATTAACTGAGAGCTCGTAATCTATTATGATATAAATCTGTTAAGAGTTGCATTCCATGCTTGCCAAGTGTTGGTTTCAGATGATACCAATTATTATTAGTTTTTGTAAAAAATAATGTTTATTCTGATGTGGTGTTGATGTCACTGTTGTGGGCAACAGCCAACGATCCTGGGTTTGAACTCACATCCCCACCGATCCACCCTCTCACAATTGTTTACTGATACATGCACAGGCCAAGAAAATGTGCTCTATAGTTAGATAAAGAAATAATTTATTAGATCAAACCCTTAAGTGGTTAATTCAGTGGAAGTAAATTTCAAGGTGGAGGTTCCAAAAGGCAATTTTCCACCCCCAGGGGGCGGTATATATCATTGGTTTGTAAAACTCTGCCCAATTTTTCGTATTCTTGCTTAAGTTTATTTTCATGTGTCAATTCTATCGAGAACGGTAAGGATTTTTGCCCTATTTACGCGTACATTTCCCTGTCTTTTGGTCGTCCTACATCCGGCAGCTGTATTACCTCAACCTGTGAGTGGTTACTTAACAACTTTATATCAGTAGCCTTCAGCTGTACGAGTCGTACGCAAGCATCTCTTCTATCTCCGCTTAACCTGGTCGTCACGTGGAGCACTTCTTTACCTAAAGAGAATTCTCTTTACCTAAAGAGAAATCTTAATAAACGCCGTTTCCTTCGGCAGCCTCTTCTCCGGTTTAACTTTTCCTACAAGGTATCTATTTACCCCGGAGATGTTTTCAGAATCATTCATACTTTTGCTAACATTTACCCTATGACTCGACTCTGGTCTCCCCGATTTATTTGTTTCATAACTAGGCACCCATGGTGATACCTGCTCACTGCTGGTTCTAATCCCCTCCGATAAGATTATGTTATCCGTTTCTCGTATGTACGACATTGGTTTCAATAATTCCGGTAATGTAGAGGTTAATTGTAGATCTAACTTTGAAAATAAGTAATTTTCATTTAATGCATTTGAACGTACCGTTATAAGTGGTGTATGCAATCTGGTATTTTCTTTAATTTCTAATAATTCCTACGACACTAGGTTCTGATTATTTTCCCGTAATACTTTTGGCAATTATGGCGGTATTAATTTTTCATTTTCCTGACTTTCTATTGGTGTTAGCAGATCAAAGTTTTGTTCCCCTGGAAGATTTTTTACTGCCCAATAAATCTAATTTTTTCTCAATTTTTCGTACTAACTCTAGTATTAACGGAGCTTGCAATTTCTGTTTCTCCTGAGTTTCTATCAAATACAAAAAATTAAGATCCTGGTTAGTGCATTGTTGTCGAACTGTAGGCTGTATGTGGTGGATAATAATACTATCTGCTTCTGCGTCTATTTAAGAGTGTATCTTCCCCGCACCGCAAAGGGCGCTACTCGATACGTTTTTTTTTTAGGTCTTTTGTAATTTCCCGTTTTATGTTCAGTTTCCGTAATAACCCCATCGATTACTATTGGGATCGTATAAGCTGCGTATCGATTATACCCTCTGTGTATAATCGGTCGTCGGTGTCTCGTGCTGCAATTACTCGCGCGATATCCGCGTCGGTCCTCGAATTTGCTAGCTTCGCGTTTGAGCTGGGAACAGTGCGCGAAGGTCTTAATAAACGCCGTCTCGACTGGTGCTTGGCTGTCGGTTGACACCTCAGGGGAGTGAGGAATGTGTGCGTAGCGGTTTCCCACGTCTGTCCGGTTGTTGACTGTTGTGCGTCACGCGCGTGGCAGTTATCTTGGCACGGTTCTATAATGTGTTTTAAACTTGTCATTATCTCCCACGCGTGTTACCCATCTTGCCACGTGTCTATTGTATAGTCCGACGACGCGAGCAACGCATTATAACTGTCTGTGATTTTCGAACTTCCGTGCCCGTCTTCTCCCCAGAGAGCAATCTCTTCGTCCCAGCTTAAGAAATACACGTTTTCCATTTAATATTTCTATCTGGTTTTTTATTTTTATTTTTAAATAAACTTAATTGGTCATAAGACATGCCGTATATTGTTTTAAAACGTTGTGGAAAAAAAAGTTTTTTAAATTATTTTGTAGCCTAGGTGAGAGTAAATTTCTTTTTGTCTTATCTTTGGGCAATTTAGAATATCTATTCCATACATAGTAATTTTTTAAAATATTAATATTCCTAAAAAAAATTTTATCTCTGACATTGCTCGTAAACATTTTTGTGATTCTACCTGCTCCGTATCTCTGAATCTCTTTCTCATATTGTAGTTACGTGATTCGCAGGTACCACACGTGACACCATTTGTCGCGTGGTGAGTAAGAATATTTTAATTTCGGATACCCCACACGGACATCATTGGTCGCGTGGTGAGGAAGAGTGATTTAGTTTAGACCTCACACCGACGTCATTTGTCGCGTGGTGTGGGAGGGAGAAGGATTGTTTTGTGGGCACTTTTGAAACCACACCTACGACGTAGTTAGATATTAAGTCCCTCAGGACTAATCTACCCCTAGTCTCTTTGATGAAAGGATGAGGGGGAGCATTAATAGGGGTTTTGCCAATTTCTGACAACAGCAGTTTATTCAATCATGTAATACACTTAACGTAGTCGTGCTATGGGAGCAACACAAAGCAACGGTAGAGGCAGTGCTCTGTGATGGTGACCCGCTCGTACAGTTCCGGTAGAGGATAACACCGGCGTGCTTCACAGGTGCGGAGCGACGGGAAAGCAGGTGCGGATTAGGAGATCCGGAGGGGTAGTGGTACAGCACCTGGAGCCGTGATACCTACTAGTAGTCAAGGACTAGGTCTCGAGCAGACCTGTTCTGAACTCGGAAAAGTTTAGAGCTTGAAAGCGAGCAGAGGTCGATCAGGTATATTCTGAACTAAGAAGAATTTAGAGCTTGGTATCGAGAAGAGTTAGGTTCTGAATTTGGGAGCGACAGGAAACGAGCGAACACTAGTCGGCCGGGAGTGGCTGCGAGTCTGGCGCCGGGAGTGGCAGCGAGACTGCCTCGATGCTTGGAGTGTCGGGCTCATAGCCACAATGAGCTAAGTCACCAGTTTGTGTCCGGCGCATTGTTCAAATGGCTACGCGATTGCCGCTGCAAGTATCTACGCGACAGTTCTATCGATATTTCGATAATTATTTTTTTCAATAGCAGTGGTAAAACGTGGTAATTACAAATATTGTTTATATCGCTTTTAACGAACTAACATTGATGTTCATATTAGTGATGATATATGTTGATTAAAAATGATTTGTTAAAGTATGGATTAAAATCTAGCGATGAAGTATTCGTAATAATACATTATTAGTTAAATAAAATTTATTGTAACTAGTAGATTCAAGCATCCCAGATTCCGGGTCATTTTGTAAGAAATTGTTGTTTAAACGAAAGAACAAGTATGATAAAAACGAATATCATAAATATCCACAAATTTAAAAAAATATTTATGATATTCGTTTTTATCATACTGGTTCTTAACTATATATTAAATAGTTGTTTAAAATAATATATCGAAACTTATTTAACTTATTTAACTTACTAATCTTTAAGTGGTTTATCCAACAACTTGGCCCTTCTGGAGGTTCTAATGACCCTGACGTTGACGAACCCTAAATATCCACAAAAAAATGGAGGTGGTAGTAAGAGTCGTTAGTAATAGAAAAAGTTAGTAATACTAGGAGTAGTAGGAGGTAGTAAGAAGATATTTGATTGGCTTTTTAATAGTCACAGATATATGAACTGGAACTTTAAAGTGAAAAGCTACGAATTTTGATGTAATATATGATATTGTCAGTGGATCCGGTATTGAATGTAAACTGATTTCGTAGGACCAGTTGACTTAAGTAGGTACGAGACAAACATATAGCTTTACTTTTCTTTGAATTTGATTTATAGTTACTAACTCTCGGATTTTATTAAGGTCTTGTTTCAATTTTAGCTTGTTTACCGGGTTATTTATTGTTTGGTAAATTATAGTGTCATCCATGGGTATCCTAAGATTTGAACTAATATTCTTAGGCAGTTCGTCGATACATGTTACAAATAGCGAAGGTCCGAGAATGTTGCCTTGTACCTCTCCTGACGTGACGTCTACTTCCGAGTCACTAACCCTTTTCTTCCTATTACGTAGAAATTCGCGAATCCACTCCACCTCCACTATATCTATGCCAGTATTCTATTTAATGTAAATTAATAAATTATGAGAGACTCAATTAATCGTTTTTGAAAATTCCATGACGACTGCATCTATGCTTTGATTACGCTTTGTTTACGCTAAAGGCGGAGCAGTTTACATGTTGCCATATGTTGAATTCATTTTTCCTCGATCTTCCAAGTACCTCAAAATTCTATATGTTAGAATCCTGTTCAATACATTCTCATGCGTTCGAATAAGCGACATTGACCTGTATGACGTCGCATCCGCAGCTGGCTGTCTCTTCCTTTGAGAAATACTTTTACGTGACTTATCTTCCATTATTTTAGAAAATAAGATTGGTTCAGACTATAAAATAAATATTGTCTCCAACATTGGTAATATCTGACTTACGACCGCTTTCATCATATCATGCATTGTTCTGTCATAACCCGGAGCCTTTTTTCGTTTTACATTGCCTTATTGAGTTTTCAATTTCCGATCTTGTGTTTGTTGTTACTTATTCAAACTGCACATCACCGCATTGCCAGACTTATTTCGGTACTGTCTTGTATATGTCACCTAATAGTGCTTTTCCAGTTTCTTCCCAACTTGTTGTATATGTCGCATTACCTATCAATGTCATCCATATTTATTTTCGTTTAATTTTATCCCCACTTATAAGATAGGGTATTTCCCACGTAACTTTCTGAAATGACCTGTCAATATATTTCTTCCAACTGTCTGTTTTTGCCTTCTGTACCTCTATTTTAAATTCATCACGGCTCCTCCTGTATTGGTTCAGCATATATTTCATGTCCAGCCCCTTCCGTCTTGCAGAATGCATTTCCCTACGCGCTTTATTCTTCGTTCTCTTCAATGTACTTAAATGCGGTGTCCACCATTTGACTGGAGGGTCTACCTCCTTTTGCGTTTTTTTTCTGACACCTGGATCCCAACCTTAACAATTCCAACTGTTGTGTGTCTAATTTTTCGTCTATTTTTGTTCATGATAAAGTCTCATCCTTAATACCATCTTGTAACTTTAGTTTTTTAATATTGAATCGTGACCAAAATATTTTGCTACCACATTGTTTGTCATCATTATTTAGATCTTGTAGCCCTCCATTTTCGTTCACCTCAAGTTCTATGGCTTTATGATCGCTATGCACACTATTTGTAATTACCCAATTTTGTGCCGTTTCTTTTATGTAATTTGTTTGTTAATGTTAAGTCAACCATTAATTTACCATTATTTCCGTAATACGTTTTTATCATGAGTCATTTCTCAAAGGTAATTTTTGTGTCATCATGAAAATTTCGAGTTTCTTTCGTGTTCTAGTCGTTCCCCATGTTTCTACCGCGCATTAATATCCATGCATATAATACAATCATAGCCTCGAAAATACAGTATTTTTCTTTCTAAGATGTCCAAAACTTCACGTAAATTATTTTGATATTGACGATAACAAATAATCACGACCATTGTTGTATCTAACTTTCTATGTAATATAGCCCTAGCATGAGTTGTCAAGTAGTAATTTAGCACTATTAGGTTCGCTTCTTGATTATTAACTATTATTGAACTTGACGTCTTATGAGCAGTTATTACATGGAACGCCAAGGTTATATGCTGTAGTTTTACTGCTAAATTGTATGTTTCCTGATAGCATCCTATTTGTATTCCTTTCCCCTATTTCCATTCTCGATAATTTCCGTGCTAAGAGATTTTCCTTTTATAGTTTTTTAGATAAACTTTTAAATTAACATTGTAGTTTGACGGTTTCTTACGTTCCGTTTCTATCTTTTCTTTTACGTTTTCTAATGATTGGTGTGTAATAAATTGGATCTGAGTTCGATTTAATTGTTTTGATGGGCACAAATAATTATGGTGCGTCCGTGATTAACACTTTGACGTTTCTTCATATTTACTCAACATTCCTCTCTTCTAACGACCATGTATTGTAATTTTAAAAAAATTAATTGTATTTATATTTTCCTTTCCAACATGAAAAGTTATTCGTGTCACTGTCGAAATTTCTGATCTAAATCGCCCATTGTAATTCTACTAGAATTGTTTTTTTTCTCTTATACTTGTTTTACAGCAGATGAGAGATTAAATAATCAGGGTTAACAAGGAAAACGTATAGGAAAGCGTCCGTCTCAGTAGGCACTGGTTTTACCTGTGTAGCAGTTTGTAGAAGTATGAGCAACAGTTTCACACTTTTATTCATCCAGTAGTTCAGTTACCAAAAACTTAAACATTTGTCGTACAACTGTTATATTTTATTATGATTCCCTGTAAGTAATAAAAATCTATCTAAAAAAAACTCCGAATTTAAAATAATATTTATGAATTATAATATTTTTTATCAATTCTAAAGATTCAATATCTTATGGCTGTAGGCGTATCGAAACGCAAACTAATTAATACGTTTTTTGGGTTATTATAGAGCTGTCACAACAATTTATTTCATAGGAAGTATTAATCATGATTTACGTATATTCATATTGATTATGGAATATTTGAAGAAGGTTTGTAATATTCTTTTCAAAACCTGTATTCCATTTCATAATATCTTGAAATAATTTTATAGCACCACGTTGCCAACAACAAGAAATTACGAAATCTGATTTTGAAAACCACTCTTCATTTCAGATATTTCTTTCGAGTAAAGTAGAAACACTTTTAAGAGAAATACGCAAAGGTGTGTGAAAAACCTGTCGGTGACGTCGTAACAAGTGTAAATATGTGCCTACAATACTCTTCTTGGGCTGCCAATAATAGAAGCGAACCGACGAAAAAAGATTCGGAATTTGACGATAATAAGTAATATCAAAAAACTTGTTTGGTTATTATTAACGACGCATTTGCTAGCCTTGGCTCATCATCTAATTCCTGAATTGAGAAAGGACAGCGTTCCTTCAGAAGAGAACATAAACACGCTTAATAAAACTGGAATGAAGGAACAAGGAAATACTTCGCTAAGAATGCGTTACCTGGTACCAGTAGTCACAAGAGCAGAGAGTTTCTGAAATCCTGATTGTGAGAGATTTCACTTATTTGAGTGGTCGTGATTACAAAATAGTGTTGGCACTAGCAAAGCACACAAATAATCTTCATAATATATTAGAAGTTGCTTCTCCATATATGACAGGCGAAGATGGAGATATTTTTCAAATGTACGAGTATTTGGATTGGGATCTACTGGGTGAAGAAATGTTTATACGAACGGATATTCTAGACATTGTAGATTTCACATATCCCCACGCTCGAGACGACATCTGTGTTTTAGGTGCAGCGCCTGAATTACAGAATAGAAGCATTTTTGTATCTTTTGATGTACAAGTGCGGATAGCGTTTGGACTCTCTTTCATAGTATTCATTATTGCTCTAAAAGTTGCTACTAAACGACCCCTAGATGCTGTAATTGGCGATATTCTAAGTGCAGTACTTTTAAATTCAGTGAAAACCTCATCTCGTCGAATCATGATTTGAGTAAGCTTCTTTAGCTTTATTATTATGAACACGTTTTCTGGAAGTTTCACTAGCAATTTAACAATTAAAAAGCACGTTCACGATATTGAACACTCGAACGAATCAATGCAAGTTATGAAAAACTCTATGTTTATTCAGATCTCCGTGATAAACTGTCCAATTCTATTAATAACGAAGATATATCGTACGATTTATGGAAAAAGTACATCTTTGTTGAAAAGCATTTATTTATTGAGAAAATGAGAGTAATTATGAAAAGTAATCACAGTACACCTATTGTTGGTATTAGGAGACACCTTTCCACTTTATGGGAGGCTTGGGAGCAACGAATTGCAAAAGAATGTATTTTTTCTCCAGAGTACGTTTCTTTTGCTGTCCGTAAAGGGTGAATACACACTTCGAAGATCAACCGATATATTCAACAAATAGTTGAAACTGGGTTACCAGAGAGAACGGATTACTTTGACAATTTGGGCTATAATATGGTGAAAGAAAATTCTGCAGTTGATACGCCCATACAAGTGATGACTTTAAATCATCTTCAAGAGTCTTTTGCAGTGCTGGCATTTGGTTTGGGTTTGTCGTTATTAACGTTCATAATAGAAATTACTTGTTTTAAATGCAAATTTTGGGTCTCTGCTCTTCATGCTTCACTTGTTCAGTTTTTAAACTGATACAAGAACAGAAAATCGTTAACGAGCTCTTAGATTCTATTTCTGTATTGTTACACTCCATGTTTTCATTCAAAGATGTGTTATTATAGTTATGAAAATTATTTTTACAAGGTTCATCCATTATATTATATCACTCCTTTTACTTTAGTAATTATATTCTCATTTTTACACACCTTGCAGTTAGGTTTTTCCATTTGTCTGTTAAAAATTTAAAGATTTGTACTTACAATATGGAATGAACATAAATTTTGTTCTTGTTTCTTTACTTTCAGAACACCCTTCTCATATTCATACTGCATCATTCATGAACCGCTGACCAATTGTAGGAAGTTTTCTTCTTTTGCATGCATCACTTTATTCCCATCTTTTTTCTCTCGGCCAGATGTGAGCGGTCATGGTATGTTGTTTTATAAGAATAAATTATTTTGAATATTTATTAGTTCGAAATCGAAAAAAGTAATAAATGAAATATTTTAAAATTTCAAAATAAACTTTTCATGAGGTTATATCAATAAAAGTGCAAAAATAAATAATATTCATAATTTACAGCCACCTGGATAAAAAGATTTTTTTTTTTTTTTGCTAATTCGTAGTTTGTAATCTTTTTTCATATGGATCTTGACTGTATAGCTCACTAATGTGTCCGCCTGAGTTAGATTGCGTTACGTGATGCGTTTAATCCACTGAATGTATAATCTACGTGCCAAATCGTAAAAGCAAAATACTATAAAGGTTTTAACGAAAATTGTTTTCTAGAACATGATGTAAAATGAAATGAAAATCAAAATATAGAGATCTTGTCTATAAACATTGTTTTTGATGTGTCCTTTTTGCTTGGGTTTTAAAACAATTCGTAATTACGTACACATTACCATTACATACAGAAATCTGTAAGTATTTTTGTAGTTTTAATTTTTAGCATTTAATTCTCGAAATTAACAGAATTCTGAGTATCAATTCTGAGTACCAAATTTTCTCTGAATATTGATGTAATTTTCTGCATATTTGCCTAGCAATGAATAAATGTTTTATTGATTTATTTTTTGTGAATTGTTTGCAAATTTTGACAGTCCCTTAATGAATGTTTATGTTACTATTCAAATTCCGATCAACAGCTGGTAGTTCACCTAGTTGCTCATAACCTTAACACAACTTTGCGGCTCACTAGTGAAGGCGGACGATAAATAAGAAATTCGGCGCTGAATTTCTCGTAAAAAATAAATTAGAAAATTTAATGCATCTTGTAGCCTATTCTAGAAGAGTACCAGCAGCTTTTCTCGCGTGATTTCTGAAATATATATCAAGATTTATTCTTTCACATAGGGGAAACGCCGTTCATCACAGCGACATGAGCGAATTCATTCCCTCAACTGAGGAGTCACATCTTTTATATGTCATTCCCATCCCTGAGGTTCTTGGGTTTATAAGGCTGATCGTGGATTTAAGCAGTACCGGAAACGCCATTTTAAAACAAGCGACCCCTAAACCATCGGTCTCCACATTCATTTGAGTAACTTTTGATTAATTTTTCATTTTAACCCATTCCCATTCCTTACCCTGGAAATTCTTGGTATGTATTTCCCATGGGTGCTGAATATAGTCTTACACGATTGCAGGATGTTATAATCAACTCAGCATTGCTGGAAACTGAGATGTATAATTTTCTATTCGCTATAGCATTCCCCACTCTTCGGGTTCGAGAGGTATATTCGGGCTGATTTTAGACACAGGGGTAAACGAAAATGTCATTAATAATTTCATCGATACCAAAAAAGATTTCAACACGAAAATAAGTCATTTTCGATTATTTTTACATATCATCCCTTCACTAAACTGAGTATATTCTCGAATAGAAGGTGATCGTAAACTTAACCTGCATTGAGTGACAAATCTGCGACCGCGAAACGATTGTAGTCAACACCAATACCGGATGTTTCTGGTAATTTTAATTGCAACCTGTTTTCACGAGGCATGCCGTCGGTTCAGAGATACCATACCTTAAAACTCTTGTAAAAACTAAACTATTCGCCCAATTTTACGATTAAAATAAGTTTTTAGTCTTTGTTAAGTCCACAAAACAAAGAACACATTACATATAATAATGATGGATTCATCCCTTCCTAAGTTACTCACTTGAATTGAAGTATATCAACACTTCTGTTTTTCATACCGTTTTTTCATAATTTACGTTAACGTTCTTGTAAAAGTCTTCAAGGCGAACAATATTGCAATTTTATGCTTGTCATCTACCTCTAACTGTTTAGGCAGCGAAAGTGAATATGAATGATTTATCCCCCCAATTTCATTGACATTTTTCTTCAACGTAATTTTCTATCTTTCTTTATACACATTCAAGAAATAAAAGTTATCCCATGTTCATCCTGGACATCTAAACTATCTTCTGACTAAATTTCATCAGGATTGATTCTGTGGTTTAGTCATAATTAGGTAGCAAACAGAGAGACACGTTTTCGCATTATGCATTGATATACTATTATGGTTGACAATATGAAAATGCGATCAAATTTCTTCCAATGTCGAATACAAAAAATTTGTCTCGGTTATACATTTAACCTTGGTAATGCAAACAGGTCATCGAAATATTAATGAACATTATGTAGTATAATTTATGAAGCGACATTAAAAATTAATTCATTTTAAAGTCTCACAAGTTACGATGAATAATTTTCTCTAAACAATGTTTTGTTTCCTTTATGCAGGTTCATTATTTTAAAGAATATTGAAGGATTATTTAAGAAACATTAATAATATGTCCGTGCTATAATAATTTGTATCCTCCATGTCGTATCAAATTACCATTCAACGTCCAGAAATTTTAAAAACAATCTACGGAGTCGAAATATACTTACAGGACAAAACACTATTATTTTATGGTATAAAATATTGATATTAGTATATAGTAAAATCTAAATTTATTCTTCAATATATTTAATTTCAACTACATAAAAAATTTGAGAGGAATTGAATTGAAAAACTAAGTTCTATGATTAAGACTTAATCACATTGATTCGTACTCACACAAAGATTTAAAATACACTTTTTCATTACAAAGAAAGCTTTGTAGGAAACACATAATATTGTTGAAATTGAAAGACAAAAGGTATCCTAACAACTCTTTTTTATATTAACAAAAATAATCATTTCGACACATTACCAATCTAATGAAAAATCACCCCGTGACAATGGTGTTGGTGCAGAACTGAGATAGATCCATAGCATATGTATCCCAATTTAGTTATACAAATGTAGTTCCCAATTTAGATTCTGCAGACATTAGTTATTCTCACACACTGGAGCTAAGTCCATTATGTGGTCTTGTGCGTCTTCTAGAACTCCTTCAGTCTTCGCAGCGAAATAAATTTATTTATAGGGACCTCACGACTCGCCGACAGTGAAAGAAATGTTACGAGATGTAACATATGGAGCGAAAGTGCGGTGTTGTCATGTGTCTGATGCGAGGGATGGTCTACCAAAGCTGCACCCATTCCAGATGTCATGCCACGGCACCCTTCACAGAGGCTGCTCTAATACGTGAAGAACAAAGTTCGTGTAGTGTCAGAGTGGACAGAAGTTAGAAATCAAGTCCTATATCCGTCACATTTGGCACAGCAGTTACTGTTAGATCTACGAATTGTCTAATGTACGTGGCAGCAATCAAACGTAAACTCATGAAGATTCAGTTGACACGGGTAAAACGGGTATTTTGTGTACATTTCTCCATCCCGTAACGAAGAAAAGATGGCGACTCTTCCTGGAATGTTTATGTGTAATAATACGATGATGATGTTGATTATAAAATGGGCATTACTTTAGATACTTTTAAGCTAGATTTGAAATGAGGAATATCATTGCTAGGTCATTTTAAGTGTTTTTATCAGGGCTTTATTTACATGGGTATTCTTCTTCTGATTATTGTGGATTCCTTTTATCTGAAAGCAGTACCAGTGATACTTTAAGAGCTTATTATATTTGCCCAAACTATCCAAGAAGATTTGACAATGTAGCAAGGATTTAGAAAGGAGGAAGAGACTCCGGAATGACAATGTTGCAAACTGGAATGTTATAACAGTTTGTAGGGGAAATTTGAGAAATTGAAATATGAAGTATTTTGGTCGTTAAGATTAATTTGAATTGAGTTATATCCAACAATGTTCAAAGAAGCTTAGTATTCATATGCGACTACGTTTGGTTTCGCTCCTCACAAAATTTGATGACTTCGACCACGTTAAAACCCTTTCAGAAATCACAGAACTAAATTCTAATGATTTTATTAATAATAATTAATTTAATAATAATAAATTTATTGTCAAAAAAACGTTTAAACTGTGTATTACCCCGTGGAGAACAATAAACTAATTTACCCTCCGGAAGCAAGGGACCATCCCATCAACTCCGATCAAGGGCAGAGGTGGATTCAAAAATTTCAGCAAGAGCGGATTCAAAATTTTCCATTTCTCGCATCTGACACATGACAACTCCGCACTTCCGCTCCATAGTTTCATCTCCTAACATTTCTTTCGATGAAATTTGCTGAAATTTTTGAATCCTCCTCTGCCTAAAGTTAGCTACGAGTTATAATGCTAATAGTTTGTTTGTAATTTAACGCAAAAAGTTTACATGTACAAATTATTCTCGAAATAGAGATTATTCTGAGTATAGTGTTTAAAAAATCATAAGAATTGGAATAACACTAAATTCACGATGTATTGTATAAATAAAAACGCCCCTAGACAAAGCCTAGAGAACCTGTATAAGAAATCCGCCTCTACCCGTAGAAAAACCGGAGCAAAACCCGGGCCAGGATGGGGATACAGAATTAATGTACACAACCGTGCCAAAGTTGAGTACACATAAAACTAATTAATATGAATCATAAGACACAACAATCATGCAAGAAAATAGTTTTTGAAATTGTTATATGATATATTAAAAGCACTACAGCAACGGCATGATAATGTACAAGACGGTTTTTACTTTTATTTAAGTCAATAAATTCTTTTACATTGTAGAAGCTCCGGGGCAGGAGGTAATTTTTAATCCCGGATTTGAAGAGAATCAATTTCATGATATCTTTTATATTATTGGGTAGGGAACTATATAGAATGATTACCGAATGATATAGTCCTTTTTGGAAAGGAGTGGTTGATACCCTAGGGTGATGAATATTATTTGTATTGCGAGTATTGTGTTCGTGAACGAGACAGTTTCGTATAAAGCAAGGGTGGCACTTCAGTAATTCGGTCTTAACAATAACGACCGTTTCATAAATATAAATGCAAGGAAGTGTTAATATATTTAATTCTTTGAATAAAGGTTTACAAGAGTTTCGGGGGTGAGATTTACAAATTATCCGAACTATCCTCTTCTGAATCCTGAAAGTTTGAATACTCTGACCGGAATTGCCCCAGAAGGTAATGCCTTAACGTAAATGAGAGTAAACGTTTGCAAGATATAAGCAACGGAAACATAGACTAACTACGTTAACTAAGATTCGGAATGCGTAGCATAATTTGCTTAATTGGGAATTAAGATTGTCAACGTGACAGTTTCATTTGAGGCTGTCTTGAATATGGAGACCTAAGAATTTTGTATTTGTAACAGTTTTTAATTGTGTTCCGTTTAAAGAAAGAGAAACCTGGGTAAGGATTATGAGACACTATCGTGTAATGACATAGACACTGTTTTGTCAGTGTTTACAATGAGACAATTTTCATGGAACCAAGTCGAAAGGTTAGACAAAACATTTTGAGCATTGGTGTGTTTACATAGTAAATTAGTGTCATCAGCAAAAAGAACCATTTTGCAATCTGATGTGAATGATGACATGTCGTTCACATACAATAGAAAGAGTATAGGGTCGAGAATTGATCCTTGGGGTAAGTGGGATCGGCAAGTAAGTGGATTTTTTTCTTAAAGACAAATATTTTATTTTTAGTATAGGATATTTCTACTTGTTGATATCTATCTTTTAAATAAGAAGGTAGCCATTGATGTGGAAGTCTACGAATGCCTAAAGAATACAATTTGGAAAGGAGAATTCCGTGATCGATGACATCGAATACTTTGGATAAGTCAGGAAAAACACCCTGAGGATTTTCTCCACGGTCAATAGATGTGGTAACATCGTTCAAGAAAGAAAATATGACGTTTGTAATGAAATTTTTTCCCCTAAAACCGTGTAGATCGTCAGAGAGAATGTTATATTTTGATAAATAATCTAGAAGACCCTTATAGAAGAATTTTGTAGAATTTTTGAGAAAGTGGGTAATAGAGATATTGGTCGGTAATTTCCAATATTAAGTTTATTTCCTTTCTTTGTGTAAAGTTTTCACCTTAGCTCTCTTAAATATGTTGGGAAACACCCCTTCCGATAAAGAACTATTAAAAATATTTATCAGGGGATTTAATTTAGCGTGGGACGAAATTTAACAATAAACTCAGGTATATCATCTGTGCTTGTTGAAAATTTGTTTTTTAATGAGCTGATGATTCTCATGACTTCACTGGCGTTAGTTTCGGAATTCATAGAACATGGAATTGGGTACGTAGGTGGATACAATTGGAGGACATTGATTTGGATATATTGAGTTCGTTTTATTACCTACTTTTGAGAAGTATATATTAAAGAAATTTGCGATGTCCTCAGGATTTGATACGATTTTTCCATCGTGTAGAAGAAAAACATTTTCTTCGCGATTTTCAGAAGTTGATGTGTGATTTTTAACAATATTCCACATGTCATTCATCCGCTTATTCGATTTTAGTACCTTCCCATCGTTTTCCATTACTTTAGCTGCATAAACTACTTTTCGATGAATAGACTTATATTTACGAAAATAATCATAGAATTTGTGTGGTTGGTTATAGAGTTTTGAAAGATAATGTAAACGGCGTTTGTTTTTTGAAGAAATTCTTATCCCTTGGGTGATCCATCTATTGTAGTTCTTTGTGTTACTTAACTTGCGTTTCCTGGGAAAACTAGAGTTGTAATGTTTTTGGTATATTGAGATAAATACATTAAGTTTGTCGTTGGTGTTTTGGCAATTGTAAACATCATTCCGTGTTTCTTCACGCAAATAATTTATAAATATGGATTGATTTGTGTTATTTAATTCTCTTGAAAACTTGTAATGTATTTTAAGTGGTTTTAGTGATTTACTAATAGTCAGTACTTGAGCAAGGTGATCGCTGTATCCGGCGATAAACACTTTAGAGAGATACGAGATTCCATTGTTAACGATAATTTGATCTAGCAATGTTTGAAATGAACCGGAGAGACGAGTGGGGTCGTTTATCGTAGTAACAAGTGTCGTGAGGGACACGTATACTGTATTGAGGTCAGAACCACGCAACTGTGCAGGGAATGAGGTTAGAAGGCCACAGTGACGCAGGTGTGTGACTAGTATATATAAGAGGCGCCGAGAGATATAGCTCTCAGCTCTCTTTAAGATCTTCTCAGCTCGACGCGACCCCGAGTCGAAGGCGAGGAAAGACCGAGGTTATCTCACCCCGCTAGTTGGAGTTTCGCCTGCGGACCAGGGTGAATACATCCCCCTTTCCGAGCCACCCCGTCTACATACATCGTTACAGAGCCGACCGCCATGGCCGAGGCACCACAGACCAGCGCCTGCCAGCTCTGTACGCTCGCTACTTACCTCTGCAATCCTCTACCAGAATGCTTTTGTTTCACTACGTCGTGAGTATTAAACTAGCTTCCACGAACTTGGTGTTTCTCTAGGAACAGGCTATCCCCTTATTCCTCCACCCTCCTCCCTTCAACCGTTCTCCTTTCCTTCCCCTCACCCTTCCCCTTGCCTGGCGCCACCCACAGCTCTGGCAACCGCTCGACAGAGCTGACCCGGAGGCGTCGCGACACAAGGTTGAAGGAATCGATTCTTGATTCGATTAATTAGTGAATGTGCAGAGTCGGATGTACTCAGGAAACCGATGTTGATATTGCCACATATAACGATAGATTTAGTAGATTTATGTGTGATATGCTTTAAAACAATTTCGAAGTATCGAAAAAATATATCAAGATCTGATTGAGGTGGTCTATAAATACACGAAAAAACAATACCGGTGTCGGTCAGATTAACTGCAGAAAATTCGAACACATTATCTACGCAGAATTTCTCGTAGCCTGTCAGTGGAGAAGATAAAATATCATTACGAACGTAGATACACATACCTCCGTGGGGATTTTTTCCTTTAAAATTTTGCCGACAGTAAGAACTTGCTAAATAATAATTAGAAATAGCAGTATCGTTGATGTTCTTAGTTCAAAGCCAATGCTCTGTGAGGCATAGCAAATCGAATGGATTTTCGTGTACCAACGTTTCAATGTCTGTCAATTTGTTTGAAAGGGATTGGACATTATGATGAAATATAATTATTTTATTTTCGCAAAGTGTTTGTGATTCACGAAAAATGGAATCGACGTTAGATTGAGGAGAGGAATTTGAATTTGGTACAGTTTCTAGATCTGGATCAATCCCGCACACTGCACTCGAACGCGATTGTTACCTTCGAGTACCACATCATACTCTTGAGCGCAAGTTGTAACTGAGTATGGGGGCGGCAGGAGATATGGATGGCGGAATTGATGAGAACGTGGGAGATGAGGAAGCAGTAGTTGAAAGAACGGGGACAGGAGAAGAAATGGGTGTGAAGATAGGGAGAGGAGATGGTGAATAGGTAGGAGCAGAGGGAGGTGGAGGAGGATATGAGGTAGGAGCAGGAGGAGATGTAGGAGTGGGTAACGGGGCAAGTGAATGGTGTGAGGTCAGATGTGAAGCTAGAAGAGAACCGAAGTGATGTTTCCCAGACAGTCTCAGATATAAACCGTGCTGGCAGTCAGGTGTGTCTGCTAGGCGATGTTTCAGGGAGATGTTTGCCAGGTTAATTTTGTGGTTTATTTGTGGAATGTTAAAGCGTGGAGACAGGCTAGAGAATACTATGTTAGTGTGCTGAGAGGTCATTTTCTGTTTTTGGAGATGTTCAGACGCGTTGAAATGACCTCCCAAGTGAATATCGTTCTGCCCACCTATGATGATTACTGTGTCCCGCTCTGTGAGAATTTTAGAGTAGATGTCCAGTTCTCGAATAACTTCAACCAAACGAGCGTTTGGCTTAAAAAACCGGAGACTGAGAACGTGCTAGGAAGCAATTCACGCAGAATGAAGGACAACTGACGACCGTGCGAATCAACAAATATTGTTTAGTAAGTATCTGACGTAATATCCCACAACCTCTTAAGTATCAAATATAACTTATTTAAATCGTTTACTAAATATATGGTGAATCATATCTGTGATCAAATCTTTAGTTGTTGCAGCTAATACATTAAATACAATATAGCAGAAATGTGACGTAATTTGTGATCAATCAGTTTTTTAAATTTTAATAAATTTATAATATTATTGTTATTTTGTTATTTTTAATTTATATCAAAATAAATGTTTAGGTAATTCCTCAAGACGACAAAATGTTGACACTTTGGTAGTTTTTGTCCAGGTCCTAATTGACTACCTTTTAGGATCTTTAACGGCGTAGTTTTAGTTTTAAGAAATCATTACTTCAAGTACTGAGTATCTTCATTCGTAACTACATGTTCAATAACCTTATAAATTTATTTTACTCAACATTTTACATTACACCGAATTTATTTTCGAAACAATACATTAACTTTATTCACTCTCTGCAAGATTTTTAATTTTTTAAAAATAGTTTATTTATACAAACAAATTTTATTTTAAAAAATATATACGGTTGAAGTGAGTAGTAGCAGTGAGCTAGAATGATATATTTTGTGACACATTCGATGGCAAGCGATCGAAGTTAATCTACTGATACTTCTTATCATCGTCATTAGGACATCAAGAGATGATGCTTGCAAATTTGTGAACATAATACAGTAAAAAAATGTTATTTACATTACTTTTACTTTTTTTACAACTATTTATATTTTATTTCTTTATTTTTTAAACTTCAATGAAAGATACAAATCGTAACTCTTTACATTATAAACATTTTTATGATATATTCAATATTGAAGTGGAAAGGAAAATATAAAAAAATCACGGTATGTGAAATTTGGAAACTCCATTATCACTTTCATAGTAAGATGTTCCACTTATTATTTACAGAGCTACTTGTAATTCTCTTTCTTAGGTAAATAAGAAACCATACCCTGTAGATTTTAGTTCTTTCCGGTTGTAATTGTCTTAACTGATGAGATAACTTGGAAAATCGCAGATTTCACATGCTTCCCTTTCTTCAGTACTGGAATTTGTACAATCAGTCTCAAGTTTGCTATATATTTATTTCCCTTCATTTTCCATGTTAGAAGAAATATAAGTTCTTTCACTCCTTTCTCTTCCAATCTTATGAATGTATAAAAATTAAGTGCGCATTGCCCTCTTCTAATGAAATCGACCAGGGACTTCACACTGCTCTCAATTCTGTAGATCTTTGGAAACTATTTATTATACTGTAGAATTTGCCCTATAGATATATAATTCAATACCATCTTTACAGTCCAATATATTAATTTCTCGAATTTTGTCTGTGCACCTTTCTACTGACAATAATCTGATTGATCAAAGTTCCTATGGGTACTCATTTAGACTAAAAATCGATGTTATTCTTTGTCGAATCATTTCCTATAACTTTGATTGCTTAATCGTGCCTAATTACATTGACTCAGATTTCTCTTGAATTGACTATTATATTTTATCAACCAAAGAAGATGTTATGCCGCAACTTTTTGCAATTTTTCGGTGATGTGTAATTTCTTTTTCCTGGTAAACCTTTTCAATTATATCTGTTTATCAGAAATAATAACAACGTTTAACGGTTGGGATTACTTCTGCCTCTTTACTTAAGCAACAAAGTTTGGTCTGTTTAGCTTATTATCGAAATTTTTGTGTAACAATTTTTTTTTAAATTTTATTTGGCCACGCTGCAGATATGGGGTTTTTTGGAGTTGGGGTAGATATTCCAGGTTATGATTTTATTTTTCTTCTCTACTTCTCTAGCGGACATAAACATTTGATATTAGTTCTCCAAAAGATATAAAAATGCGATTCTTTGCTGGATTTTCAATTAATGATCCCCTTTCACATTCAGTGTTGTCTAACCGAAAGGGGTAGCTTTGAAACGATCCGTTACGAACGTTTCATTTTATTTTATTGGAAAGTACGTCGTTTTGCATAACCTTGTGGTAAAAAGAATTCACTGAAGTGTCATATAAATCTTCATAATTTGGTTTTTGCTCTTCGATATTATTATTGCGTGATCTAAGTTACATGTTGTCACCGTAAGATAATCTATATTGGTCGAAAACTACATAAGTAGTTGGAACTGAAAAGTTTTTATTTTCTTCCGTGAGTTTAACTACTGTACTATGTTGAGTAATACAAGAAACAAAAGTTGAATCCTTTGAGAATAAAGTTTTGCAAATCGATTTGAGTTGTAGAAAGAAACAAAGTGTGTTTTCCCTGACATTATCATAAAAAATATAGGATAGTTATAAACATTGCACATTACCATTACTGAACTATCAATATTATTGAATGACGTTTTTATTACATACCAAAGGATATTTAAACAAATAACACTCTTTACAAGGTAAAATAATGTGGGTGTCCAACTTTTTTAAGAAGAAAGTGGTGACAATACCTTTCAGGATATTTAGAACACACGAGAAAAAGTTTTAATTGTTAAAATAACAAAGCCTACAAAATCATATCTATACAGTCGTATTTTATATTTGTGAAGTATTCTGATAAACGTATCGTACTTTGCTCTACTTGACGAACTCATCCATATGGACCAATCGAAGACGTAATAACAAGCATAGTATTCATCCTTTAATACTTATGTTTATTTAAGTTGATGTAAATAGAGGAATTTTCCGAATAAAAAAGGAAAGTCAATCTGCAGTTATGCCTGATCGAATAGCTAATGATATCGAAGCTAAAGTAAATGACACCCAGAATAATAGCTTTCCTCCTCTTCACCAAGGCATCCATGAGCTAAATTCCCGGTGGAGTCAGAAAAATTTGTAGCTATTCACATGAATGTCCCAGATCATATAGCTGTGACTACTGAAAAGCGAACCCTCCTTCCTCTATCCACCTTCTGTTAGTATGAATAACTCTTAACTATTATTAGCCACTTCAACTATCCCCTCCATGTGGGCCAAATTGTTTGTAAACCCAGATAACCGGCCCACCTACTAAAAATAGGCTACAACCCAATTCCTACCTCCTATCGCTCCATGTATATAAGTTGGCACGCTACATTTCCCATTTACAAATACTACAACGGAAGAATCATAGATACGTAATTTATCACTTGACTAACTGTTCTTCCCAGAATATTGTTTTTCACAGTTCATAGAGCCTATTTGACTCATTTGCTCTGTTCAGTTGAGTTTGAGTTTGCTTTGTTGAGTTTGAGCTCTTTTCCTGAGTTTCAAATCGCGCTGTATCTCCAAGTGGTAAGGAGAGAGGTGGCGCTCGAGTCTCTACACTCAATCTCCATTTATGCTGTCTGGCGTTTCCTGAGGTTGCCCGTAGTCGAAGGACAAACTGCTGGCCATCTCTCATACAATGAGAGATCAAAGTTGCATAAAGTTGTTGTACTACCAATTGATCTTAGTATTCGCAAAACAATGCTACATGTTCAGCTGCGTACGAAGAAGCAAATTATCATTATTATGTAACGGTATATGAAATACACGCGAATGAATTAACATTGTGATCAGGGACGTAACCAATATATTGCTAAATGAGATAGGGTCTGAGGTGTAAATGAAATAATCTATTACGATGCTCGTAATTTATATTTATTCCAATTGTTCATATTAATGTAAACTCAGCGACAACTCAATCAATGATTAGATAAATAATCCTATACATACATTAATTCATGGCAATTTATTTTTCAGAATAATTTTTAAAGGAATAGGGGGTTCCGGATCGCATAGGCTACGTACTCTTTGGCAACGTCCTTGATGTTAAGTTGCCGGTCATATGGGAAAAGCATCAACCGGGTGTTTAGGTTTTAATAGCCAACCTTTGGTGACAATTCTCCGGCATGTCTTTGGTTGTTTTGTTTCATATACTTTAAGAAAGTATAAGTGGTTCTAACCTCCGCTAGTGATGCATGAACTCTTAGAGGAATGCTCAGCTACTGTGTATAAAATATCCGGCAACCTTTAATACGACCAGCAAACAGCATCTTCCTTTTTAGAGAATGATGTCTCAAGAGCGTCACAAGATAGAATACAGGAACTTATGCGTGATAAACATTAGTCCCACCAGGTGGTTTCCTCGTCGATCCTATGCGATACCAGTCCGCACAAAATGTAGTCCTCAATGAAAGGGAGATTCTACGGTGCGCGACCCCAGACCTCTTAATACATCACAACTCATCTCACGCTCCAAATGACGTTCTTACTGCGATCGAAATCAGATGTTACTATTTCAGTAGTAAACAAAAACGTGCAGATATGTTAATTTAATGAACGATAAGAAGACAGAATACACTGGTAATGATTCTCTGTTGTTTTATAATACCTAAACTTTAGTTTTGCGTATTACCGGAAAGGCAACAGGGATACATTATTAGTTTTTCACCTTTAATTAAATTCATTTATTTGTATGTTTTTGTTGTGAGATTAAATAAGTGAATGAGTTATACTTCATTCTCTTTTTGTTTGTTCAATTATTTTGGTGGCGTTTTATATTTGATTCAACTTCGATTTAGTAAACATGTTTATTGATGAGTTATTATTATTATCACATTATTTGCGCTTTTCTATCAGTAATTTGATAGCACTCAACTATCAATAGCGTCCTTGACGTGTTTGTTGATCTGGTACATAAAAACCCTCCACACTAAGTGAAATTTCACGCATTTCATTGAATGTGTGATTCTGAATGTACGTCTGACATAGTAACGGATGGAGGAGTTACCTAAATGTATCTGAGGACTAATTGTTCATAATAAGTACAAAAACTCATTTCTCCATATACGAGTCCTTTCGTATCCCCAAAATGCGAAACTTTTGCATTCCCTACTCCTTGTGTTTATTTAAATTGTAAGAAAAGGTTTGAGGGAAAATCCAGCATTTATTTGTCACAATTATGTAGGACACTAATTTGTATTGAATTGATTCGTGTGATGAGCATCGGAGTTTTTTATTATTTTATTATCTATAGTTTATTATGTTTATTTATAAAGCGTAAACATAATTACATCCTAGGAGAGCTACAAGAAACCGAAATAAACATGGTACGAATCCCGCTGTGGAAATATCATGTTTTGAATTAATGTTTTGAGAAACATGCTGCACCTGATTTTAACATTTTTTACGTTTAATTAAAAATCACGAGTTCATATTTAAATATACATCATCGTCATCCAACTTAGTTATTTAGATTCATTTATACAGTAGATGTTTTTAGAAAGAGTTTTAATCATATAAATATCACATTCTTGTTTTGTGTTTAACCTTGTTACCACATTCATCATATCGTATAATCAAATGTAATAAATAAAATAAATATACTTCACTGTCAAAAGAGTACCAAACTGTGTAAGACCACGTGGATAACTCAAGAAATTTGTCTTTAAGAAAATGTAACTTAAGATATGTACATTACATACTATAGCTCTGGTTACTTTTGTTGCACTGTTACCAATTTACTCCCACGAATATCAATATATTTTACTATCCTAAGGATGAGAAGTTTATTTTAATGGGAAAACATAACAGGCCCACAGTTCGAGAAGTGGTCGTAAAAGCGATCCTTGAGAGGTAAACGAAGTTAGCGACAGTATTAAAGGAGTCCTGTGTCCTTAACGGTTCTGGAACTCAACCAAATCACCGAATTTGTCACAATTTGGAGATAAAGCACCTGATGTGACTTTATGTTCTTTCTTCTCTCTCCTTTCGATTTCTTTATCACTAATGAGGAATAAATGTTCTTTTAAAAAACAGTTTTATTATTTCATCTGAAGAACAAACCCGGGCAGAAACTTTTTGACTTATTAAGAGAATAATTATTTAATATACACTCAAAGATAATTGTTTAAAACAATTTAATATTATAAAAAATTATTAGTTGTTGATTGACGTAACGATTAAACTGGAGGAGTCGTAAGCAGTCGTTTCGTTTTCAAGTCGCGTGATTGTTTGGTGGGTATCGTAATTACTTTCCAGAGATGTGGCTACTTACCTACTAGAGCTTTTTTGGCGAACTACTTCCTATTAAACGCACCTCCAAAAAGGTCCAATAAGTTTAGTGGCCTATGTTCGTCATCTGTTTCTGTAGTAAATTGAATGGTAGGATGTATGGAATTGAAGTATGATTAAAATTGATTAAGTTGTCTAAGAGTACCAGTCCAAAAACTTATCATGTCATCTTCATAACGATACGACGAAAGAAAACAACCATACATTCCACTCAGTCAATGATTTCCAAATTTTAGAAATAGAAAATAATTACTAGAAAAACTTAAATTAGAAAACATTGACATTCACAATTCACTCAATTCCAACATTTTCACACTCACTCATCAAATTCCAGATATTTCCTCCCCGCTGCTAAAATTAGCCATCAAAAAACTAAAGTCCGTTACACGGAAAACCCGTGACGTCAATGGAAACTCCTGAAACTTCCCTATATAATTCGACCCTTCGCGAGACGGTGCTTTCAGTCACCGCGTACCAAAGGACCCAGGTATGCCAGCTTTCTCATTTCCTATTATTATTCATATTAAATTGAAAATTATTAATTTTGCCAAGTAGATTGTTTTTAGAATGTTTCAATGTATAATTATGTAATTTATGTTTTGTAAAAAGTTTTGTAGCGCTGAAGATCTAAAAAGTTTTGTAAAACGTTTTGTAGCACCTTTCGCTTCAATAAATGCATCAAATGACACAATGACAATCTTTTATTGCTTGTAATGAACAATCTGTCTACATCATACATATTCCTCCAAGTCCTCGTTTTGTAGTTCCTTTTCGATAATACGGCGCAATGGATATGCAGGCTCATGAATAACCACACGTTGATATGATCAGATCTAATGATTGACTGTTATAAACCAATGTAATCAGATCCACAAGAAAATGTACAACCAAAAGATTTTCTATGTCGGCCCGAATGCTTCCAGTGCTGTCCATAGGCTGCTCCATAACGAAGTTCCAGTTGACGTAAATGTAACATTCAAGTCAGAACTCGTTCTTGCATGATCCTGTGATCTTGCAGTCAGCATCCTACCACAGCCAACGATTCTCTGTCGTGCTAGAGTAATACTGGCACTTCACTTGGGGTTGCGATATTTCTGTAACGTATTCCTCCTATTTGAAAAAATATTTAAAATATTCACAAATATCACAAATATGCCACCCTCACTTGGACAAAACAAGCAAATGAATCAATAATGCCAAATATGCTTCCTTGCACGAAAGATCAACAGTATTTATTTGAAGTACTTCAGGAAATCTTTATACTGTTTCGTTATTCCAATGCATAGAAATGTTCCAGTCAATATAAAATAAATTATAGAATAAAATAAAAAATATAAAGTAAAAAAAAAAGATTATTCGCCACTCTCGATCACGCGCGCTCTACTGCCGAGCGACAATTTTACTGGAGAAATGGGAAGATGAAACCACTCAGTTATTTGTATCATGTATAAAAGATCAACCTTTGAGGAGCTTTAATTGTGAAAGTGATAGTTTAGTGAGATTGTTCCGATACAGAAAATAACCGGAAGCATGTAAAGGTGTTTTTAGTAATTATAAAAATACTCAATAATATGCAGTTAGCTATTTTATATTGAATTAACTTGCGTTTTGACTGAACTTTGAACAGTATATTTTCTCCTGTTCAACCCTTCACTACATGGGTCCTTTGTTTTCGAACACTTCACTTCGCTACTCGTCGCTGCCGTTGGGGTTCGGCAACAAACCGACATTTTCTACAGATCAAGCCTTCACTACAAGCTACAGACGGCGCTGTTATCCACGAGTATATCGGTTTTCGAATCTAGGATTTTCGGACCGATCCTACACCACTTTCTATATCTGCTACAACAGAGCTGACTTCCAGGATCACCTCTTCTCATCTCATCTTATAAGCAATCCAACATTCATCTTGCCCCCTTATCCTTTCAATTCTTTTTTTTTGTCACTTCATTCATTTCTTGCGCAGGTGAGGCCAAATTATCTGCACACAGTCTTTAAACATAAATTCAGAAGTAGATTAGAGCAGACTTAAGATTTTAGTATTTTTCATATCTGGAACAAACCCATGACACCTTTGACAAAAGGTTCCAGGAAACATAAGACACTAAGTTAGTCGTCAGTCTATAAAAATTTAAAATATATTTTCTTTTAAGAGTTATATAATCAACTATTTACCAAAACTATTTTATTTCGGATGTGTTTTATTTTGGTTTAAAATTTGATGTATCTTAATTTTACAAAAAAACTATATTAATGTGTATCGTTGTCTTATTTTGAAACCAATTATTTACTTTAGTATTTAAAAATAGCGTGATGCACCTCGTTTTGAATGTTGTTCTTCCCCCTTGAATTGAAGCCTGTTACAACTTGTAAAATCAGCTAGAATCAAATGCTAATTTGAGGAATGCGGTCTGCCATAATCCCATGCCATCTACGATATCATTAGCTAATCGATCGGGCATAACTGCAGATTGACTTTCCTTTTTTATCTCGGATAATTCCTCTATTTACATCAACGTAAATAAACATAAGTATTAAAGGATGAATACTATGCTTGTTATTAGGTCTTCGATTGGTCCATATGGATGAGTTCGTCAAGTAGAGCAAAGTACGATACGTTTATCAGAATACTTCACAAATATAAAATACGACTGTATAGATATGATTTTGTAGGCTTTGTTATTTTAACAATTAAAACTTTTTCTCGTGTGTTCTAAATATCCTGAAAGGTATTGTCACCACTTTCTTCTTAAAAAAGTTGGACACCCACATTATTTTACCTTGTAAAGAGTGTTATTTGTTTAAATATCCTTTGGTATGTAATAAAAACGTCATTCAATAATATTGATAGTTCAGTAATGGTAATGTGCAATGTTTATAACTATCCTATATTTTTTATGATAATGTCAGGGAAAACACACTTTGTTTCTTTCTACAACTCAAATCGATTTGCAAAACTTTATTCTCAAAGGATTCAACTTTTGTTTCTTGTATTACTCAACATAGTACAGTAGTTAAACTCACGGAAGAAAATAAAAACTTTTCAGTTCCAACTACTTATGTAGTTTTCGACCAATATAGATTATCTTACGGTGACAACATGTAACTTAGATCACGCAATAATAATATCGAAGAGCAAAAACCAAATTATGAAGATTTATATGACACTTCAGTGAATTCTTTTTACCACAAGGTTATGCAAAACGACGTACTTTCCAATAAAATAAAATGAAACGTTCGTAACGGATCGTTTCAAAGCTACCCCCTTCGGTTAGACAACACTGAATGTGAAAGGGGATCATTAATTGAAAATCCAGCAAAGAATCGCATTTTTATATCTCTTGGAGAACAAATATCAAATGTTTATGTCCGCTAGAGAAGTAGAGAAGAAAAATAAAATCATAACCTCGAATATCTACCCCAACTCCAAATAACCCCATATCTGCAGCGTGACCAAATAAAATTAAAAAAAAATTGTTACACAAAAATCTCGATAATAAGCTAAACAGACCAAACTTTGTTGCTTAAGTAAAGAGGCAGAAGTAATCACAACTCGTTAACGTTACAACACTCAAGAGGAACAAGAAATAATGATCCAGAGCTAGCGATGCTCACTCTATCTATTGGAAAAAAATCAATCCTCGAATTAGTTTATACGTCTACTTGGTTCTGTTTCCAAACATCGTGTAAGCAGCTGAAATCTCCCCAGCGTTAGTTTTTTCTCCAACCTCAGCAATCCTTAATGCAACCTCGCTCATGAGCCAGCAGTGATAGCCAAGCGAATGGGAAACCCTTCTCTTTGGAAGCATCATTGAATCCAAAATACAAGAATCTCATAACGAAAAACAGACCCATTCTCACCAGGCTGGTGATAGAAACGATTAAGGTATTGGAACGAGCTTTTACGAGTAGTTTACCCTATTTCCAATCCACTACGCAGTGGGCGTGGAACATGAAAATCCCTCCGACGCTTTTTCTCAGGCGTTAGTAATCCGTAAAAGCACTCGTAAGCACAGTTCTCGACGAAGAGATGGAGTAAGAACTCTGGCAGGGCCGCGATGCTCGTGTCTAGCCGCCCGCCATTGGCTCGCTCGTAATCGGCTGCCTCTTCCACCTACCCCGCACCACCCCCTCGTACATTAAAGGAGTCCCATCTCCGTCCAGCGATTAGAAGCATAGCGTGGGAGGGGTGTCTCCGGAAGGCTGCTGCCCGATACTTCTCCTGGGTCTCCGCCCAAACGAGCGGTTCCAGCTTGCGTTGGAAAATATGACCTCATCTAGAACGAAATGATTAAGATGTCGGATCCATTCAAATGGATTAAAAAACAATATAATTCAGATTAGATTTGGTTTTTTTCTCAAAAAATAAATTCTGCATCGTTTACCAGCATCCGGGTTTGGCTTAATTGTCGTTCTCATTGTAGGTTTATTTTACGCTACATTTCGCTGTCGTCCTCTTTTATTTTACGCTACATTTCTTGTATCTACTTGGTATGTAAACATCAACTACATAACATGGTTTCTGAATGAATTTCATTTTTAACTGATCACTTTTCTCTATGTAGTCACAATCCCGGGCAGTTTTCGTTTGAACATTTTTTTATATAACTTATAAGTATTTCATTCTGCGTATTAAGAGCGGTGGCGAATATTCTTCTAATCTATCTGTAGAATAAATTCACATTTATTACTCTCTTCTCCTGAATAAAGTGTTAAATGCTTCAACATAGATACTTTTACGTAAATATTTTATTAACCGGAGTTCTGTAAAACGAATAATACCAATATATTTTTAATATCACATTCCATGAGCAAATATTTTAAAGACAACCATTATAAGATACAAAACTGATATATTTCATGTTCACTTGATGGTCAAAATCACATATTCACGTAATGGAATGGAATGAACCTGAAGAGGAGGCTAGAGTCTTGACCTCGAAACTTTGTTGTCAACCCCTGTGAATATGTAATTTTAACCACGAAGTGATCATGAAATCAGTTAAGTATCTTACAATGATTGTCTCTCATGTATTTGCATCATTGAATGGAATGTTAATAGGTTATATAGACAATCAGAGAGTTAGTAACGTAAGATTTAATACCAATGTTAAGTAATATTTTAGGTAAAGAGTTTTGCTAATGTTTTATAAAAATTGTAATTTTGGTAATATTGAGATACATTTGTTTATTCCGATGAAACATATATGAAAGAAAATGAGATTTTATTCGAGGTTCTGGTTTAAAAGTTTGCTGATTTGTCTGCAGAATCTTTATCCGAAAAAAAGCAAGAACTGTTTTTGAAATGTGGTAGTGTAGCACTGACATACTACAGTGTTCCAAAATAAATTATGTCGCCTAGGAAAAAATGTATTTTCATGTAATGGCTGATTGAAAGTTTGTTACGTAATATTTCTGCTTCCAAGGCGAAATGAAATCACTGCTACAAAGGAAATGTTTGTCTAGCTACCGCTTTCAAAAATGTTAGTTTTATTATATCGCAGAATGTAAGAGGAACATTGAACCCTGAATGTGTAAACTTTTTTCTTTTCATATTCCAATCGAGCTCGTTTTTCTTGTAAAACGAAATTAAACTGAGAAGAAAAGTGAAGCTATTAATTAAAAATTTTTAAAACTTTGGATGAATTACTTGGCAATTTACCATGTGAATGAAGTATGATATAACTTGTACTAAAAACACTTTCCGGAGGACTATATTCCTGCAATTGGCAGTAAGCGTGTTTTACGACGTCCTCACTCGATTTATTATGACGCACACTTCCCAAACCTCGCCATTTTATTCAGGTAATAGAGAAATCTTTCTGGAATGAAAATGGACCTCAATTTCAAAACGAGGAAAACATACTTCATAGTTACTAGAAAATTATTCTAATGTGGCTGGCATATTGATAATTCGTTTAACTCTGTCGTTATTATTAATTATATTTAATAGTTTGAGTTCTTTCACGAATACAAAGTGAGTTCTCAATACATGCTGATATGGAATACTTTTACATTCATAATATTTGTATGTCCGAAATAGAAAACAAAGTACGAATATAAAAATCTATCCGATTACATTTTTGTATATTCCGTTACTAGTATACTACAAATTTTCATATATTCCTATTTTCCCGATGGTGGTAGTGTAGAGGTAGAGTGACCCGACATAGTGGAGCAGAAGAGCGCGGTTTAGAAGTGGGTGGTTTTTAACTGTGTCCCTCTTTCACCTCAGATCAATGACAGATTCCCCTACATCTTAACATAGTATCTCTTTTCGAATTCCTTCACCTCATTATGTGATATGACTGACCTCATGATGTGTTCTTCAACTCACGAAAATAAGATACCAAATTAGCATCCTAAATAGATTTTTTTTTGCGAATTTGTATGAAAAGAAGAGGAGATAACAAACATCCCTGCCTTACTCCAGACACTGTCTCAAATGGTTCAGAAATGGCACCGTTGTGAAGAACTTTACATCTAAAATGTAGATAGTACGCTTTTATGAGGTTAATGATTTTATTATTATTACTAACGTGATTTGTTCAGTTGGATCGCGTGTCAACTTAATTTCTCTTCTCTCCTTTTTCTTTTCTTTGTTCTCTTTCTTTTATTTTATTTTCGTTCCTTTTCTTTTTCGCTCTCCGCGAGGAACTACCAATTGACAATAGGCTGCTTTTTGATTGGGCAATTTATTATATCAACGTTTCTTTGCTGCAGCCAAACCGATGATAATCTGGATGAATGATGGGGGTAGATGGTATTAGGGTGGATTTCACTCTCTAAAATATCCACTTCTTGCGTTTCTTACGCGTCAAACGAACCAACAACATTCTGGACATAACCGGCGCAACGTAGGAGCTAACCGGCGCAACGTGGCCGCTGAGCCGAAAGTGAAGAGTGAAAAAGGAGGAAAATAACGCTAGTCTGAAATCATTTGTCTTTCAGAGAGAAGCGTTTACTAATTCGACGCACAGCTTCCGGATTTCCCCACCGAAGTACGACGAAGGGCAACGTACGTTAAAGGGGCGGTAAGTTGTTTTTGTGGAAAGTACGACCATTCCACCTAATTAGCAGAAGCAGCCATAGTTTGCAGACTGGCTAGTAGTTACCACGCGAGAGCGGGAGTTATGTTGTACGTGGTCGAACCAGATGCACCAACGTTTCCGACTCAGCCATATTATTCGTAAATTAGAATTGGAACATTTGAAGTCGTCACCTGGATATGAAAGTATATATTATACGTTAATTTTTGTGAATACATATCGTAGAATATGATTAAGTTTTAAAATTTCAATACTTACAAAATTGTTTCATTCTAAAATTACATCAAGTGTATCATCTTTATACTTTTCAAGTTTTCATGTAAATATGCATCTTGCACTACACCACGAAATGTATTACACATAACAAAAATCCATATTTTCACAATTATAGATTAATTATTATATACGACACATTTTCATTGACAATTTTTTTTCCTATTTATTTTATGCATCTCTAGAATGTAACATGCACTTTTTATTGATTTTAAGCAGAATGTATTGGTGCGTTTAGCTGGGTTGCATGATGAATTTGAGTCTTTCCGCATAGAATGCTAATTTATTAGTAAAAGCAAATATGGTATTATTTATCTAGGTAAAGGGTATACAACAGAGAAAAAATGTGTTGATTCCAAAGAATATCTTCAGATACGAATGTATTTGAACACTCTTCGGCGAGAGTAAAATACATTTTCAGTTTGGTTATTCTCAGCTCCAGAGAGTAGCTGATATTTCTTCACTGTTAGTCAAATGTATGGGATGATTTCTAAAAATAGTCCGGTGCTGTTTTAGAGTGGTGATAAGCAACTTCACTCTTTGGAAGCGTGCTGAGGAAAAATATTCTAGCAATGCACTTCGAATAAAACACAACTGCATGAATTCTCAGTTCAAATAAAAATAGAAATACCATGTGTTTCTTATTTATTGGTTTACCTATTGTTCTGAATATTTCATATAATTCTTCCTTTATTTTGAGACTCTACTAATCATACTTTGTCAAATAATTTTCACTTTTTCATTTAACAATATATTCCCAACATAATGTTGAAATTATGCCATGAAATCAACAACTTATCATGTATGGTATGATAAAAACGATGAACTGTCCTTCCCTCTTCAACTTAAGTTTATATTCTGCGCAGTGAGCGTGCACGTATAGTTAATTCAATTACTCGAATATAAACATCACCTCGATACACCCATTCCGTTTTTGCCATCAGAACTCGTCGCAATAACATTCTCCAAACGAAAATCTAATTTATGTGCAATGGCTTGAGAAAGTTAATAATAAATTTATTGTCAAAAACAGTACAGACTGCGTATGACCACGTGGAGGACAATAAACTAATTTACTCTCCGGAAGCAAGCAAGGGACCATCCCATCAATTCCGATCAAGGGCCCTTAGGCAGAGGCGGATTCAAAAATTTCAGCAAAAGTTCCTAGATAAGATAAAAAGTTAGCTGCGAGTTATAATACATATATAATGTCAATATGTTTGTTACTTCCTGCGGTCTGGAAAATAAATAAAGAAATTGTTATTCTACTCTTAACAACGAAGAATGCTTTTCGTTCTTCCTTCTCAGCCTCCCTTGACTGCTTCGTCTGTCTTAAAAACAGTTAAGGAAATATAAAAACTTCGAATCACTTCCAGAGTATCACCTATACAGAGTTCAAACATCGATCATTTATTTCGAAAGAAGAAAACAAGCAATTTTTTAATGAGTCTTAAAAAACCTTGTTTTCTCGTAGAATATCTTTTATCGCCATATTTTTTATTATAAATACATTCAAATATTTAGATCATGGAATGAACATTTTTATGAGATTATTTACTTGAAATAGTAGATGCATTGGAAGTGATGTACAGAAATTCCTTGGACTATTAATAACATTTCTTTTTTCAAAACATTTTTCTCTACAACTGTAGAGAAATAATTTTGGGAAAGTCCCTATGGTGTGTTAACAAAGATATTACGGATATTTATATTTTCAATTTAAAATAAAATATTAGAATTTTCAAAACATTATAATTTTCAAAACATTAGAATTTTCAAAACATTTGATTATTAGAAAAATATATATTTGAAATTTATTGTAGAAAAAAAATCCCTTATGAATCACCATTCAAAGTTGGTATTTAAGATTAGATTGGAAGGTGTGCGTATTTCAACTTATTTTTTTCACTTTCTTGTTTGAGAACAAAATCTTGCATATAACCGGAGTTGGGAGTAAGAACTTAGTCGTAAGTATGAAGACTCATTATAAGCAGATCATTGCAATACTCTTCCTGATTTTTAATAAGAAGATTTAATATACAAATTTTCGGAAGTGATCAAATTTTTTATTCACTATTTATTGTTTAAATAATGAGATCAAACTACTATCTCACTTTTATATAGCAGCTCTTGAACAGGTCGTAAATGATTAGGTATTAGTTAAGGACTTAACAAATTATTTGTTTGCATACATTACGAAATTTAATTAGGTATTCAATTTGTAATGTGATTAACAAAATCAATTTTTTTATCTTGGACGTATTACATTTGTTTCATATAAAGAAACTTATAACTTTATAACTTTTCATTCAAAGCCACCTTTTTTCTTTTCTGCAAAATTCAGGGTTTGAACGGAACAAATGTTCGCCCGTAATTATGTGAGGCACTGCCGTTAAAACAGAGCATACCAAGAATGAGTCATACCGAGAAAACGTTTTCAAGGACAAAATGTAGGGAAAGCATTAAAGATCATGGCAAGTTTTTTCTGTTATATTTATAATAAATGATTTGAAACGTATATATTCATAGTTTCTACTTTATAAATTATGTGGAAGAGAGAATCATAAAGTCTTTAGGTACAGCCAGGCGCGTTGAAATGAGAAATGTTGGGTTAGCTGCATTACTTAGGATAAATATGCTGCGGCGAAGCCGTGTTGCTCGGGAACCGCGGTTGGACGGTGTCTCCTTTTGTATTCATTATAGAGAAAGGGAAAGACCAGACTTGTTTCTGCTGTAGGTATTTAGTTTCTCTAACAACACGTTTTCTTGAAGTTCATCTTTTTTCAGCACTCTTTCATGAATGGGATATTTAAGCATGAATAATTTACTACCAGAATCGAAAATCCACGCTTTATTTTACTACTCATACTTTTTCTTTCTGTATTATTAAAAAATAATTCATTAATAATGCCTAATTTCAAAAATATTCCTATTTTGAGTGTTTATCATGTTTTGTTTTATGAATTGTTCCCAATGTATTTTCTTTTGCTGTCCATTTCTGTCATTTTTATACATTTTTTAATCAATGAAATAAAAAGAGAATAGATTTCTTAAATTTAACTAAAATTGACAAAAAGTGACCCCAAATTCCATTTTAGTTTACAAAAGAGCTTTTAAACTAATTTGAACATGAAAATTATATTTGATTGTGTAATTATACTCATGGAAAATATCGGTTGTGGGTCATATTTTAATAGAGGAAAATATGTCTTTTCTTGTAATACAATATGACCCAAACTTGTGATTTAAACATTTACTGCAGTCAGCGCAATTGAGTCTAGAATTATTAAAACTATTATTAAATATGTACGTTAAGTTTTCAATTAAAAAGGAAAATTACAGTAGTCTCGTTAAATTAAACGAAGTTCAAATCAGTAGAAATGTACGCTGGTTGTCGACAGACATAATCTTGGAGAATGGATTAATCTTAAGCCTTTGCAATTTATTAATAGCATACTTTTGAACAAGAGTATTAACACACATTAAAGGAAATCAGTTTTATTAGTCATGCTATTTTATTAAGATTGTGACTGTTCTTTTTTTAAATGCATTATTTACCGACAGTGGTGTTCTAGTGGTAACGTCTTCGTTTCCATGGTTCCCCTGAGCGGCAGAGTGGAGGTAGAACTCTGCTTGGCCGGACTAGGTGAGGTTTTCAGCTAGGGTTTCCCTCATCTACTCCAGTCAAATGTCGGTTCGGTACCATAAGGTTACCAACATCTCTCCTTCCTAATCCCCTCACCTACCTCACGGTTTGGTGGAAGAGCAGGGCTCATGGTATTAACCTCACGGTATTAACTTCACAACGATACCATAATAAATAATTATTAATTAATTTAATAAGATTATTAAATAAAAAATTATAATATGATCGCGGTAGGGGACTAGTGTTCCTCGAATCTCTTCATCCTCGATACGTACTCCACGACCAGTGGTTTTCGAATACAATCGATTTGCATCTGATAAATTGTCTCATTTGTCGAAAAACTCCTTTTAATGCTTTCTAAAGCAAAACCTCGATCGAAACATGACATTATTCTCGATACACAAATCCACGCGAACGTTGGTCACCCAGGTATTAGAGATATGCTTCCAATCGTGACGTTACTTCAACGAAATTCGAGGAATTAATCAAATACCACGCACACTGCCATTGTCCGCGAAATCCAAACGCATTCCGAGTTGTTGTAATCCACAGTATACAAAGGAATGTGGAGAGAATACGTGAGAGTGATGTGAGAGGAGAGAATGTGTCAGCTGACAACGACGTGAGGTACGTAGCGGTGCATGAACGCGACGCATGGAAGCGCTAGTGGAGATCGCATTGAAGATGGCTACTTCTGAAGCTCGTAAAACGCGCTCCACCGACACTGCGTTGCCTTGGAGACGCGTAGCTTTACATCCACGCTTTCCTCGTCAAGGGATAATGGTCAGTAGCGAGCCTTGCTCAGATAGTTCACCCACGGAATGTTTTTGACTTGAGCAAGAGTCGTTGTCCTTATCTATCAGAGGAAATACATTCAAAATCTACGACCTTTTATAGCTGTTTTTCACTCATCGTTTCAGCCGGATTTTGATCTTTTCATGTGTATAATGTCATAATAATGATAGACATAAATAGCACTACTAAAACTTCTCTTGTCACTCGGAGGAATGGCAGACCTAGAAAATATTACTGCCATTTCTATTTTTCATTTGCAAAATTATTTGTCTCAACATAAAGCGTCAGAAGCCTGAAATAAGGAGGATGGCATCCTTCGAATTCTCAAAAAGTATTATTTTTTTTCTTATTTTTCCAGAATTTTCTTTCTTTCTTTTTTTTTCATTGTTGGTACTTTGATGAGAATGAACTTTTTATTTTGCATTTAAGCTGTGTATTATCATTCGTAAAAAACAAAAGTAGCTGGTAGTTATCAATTGGGGCAAAATTGTAAATAAATAAATTTGTCGTTCAATCGTATATTTTGTTGAAACTGAACATCGGGGGCGTATGTTTTTGTAACTATTTGACCTCTCAAATTTAATAATATTAAATTTTTACCCAAAATCTGGAAAATATCATGCTTTGCACATTTTTCATGAGAAATAATAGAGTTCTGTCTCGAAACTAATAAAATAAATGTCTCGAAATAATATAGTTCCCAACCCTTTTATGTCAGTAAATAAAAGATAAAACCTAGATAAAACAAATGGGTTTCACGGAAAAGAAAAGTGTTATTCAACCTATGATGGAAAAATTATATAACATCAACTAATTAATATTTATTTAGTTTTTTAATATTTTCAAACCATCATTGTTTTACAGTGTGAGAATATCTTCCATACATGTTATACTGAATATATTAAGAATAAATCCCTTTTACTTTATAAATTATCTGGCAATTAGTATTTTATGCGACAGTTTNAGCGGTTATTATATTAAGAAAAATTAATAATAATGAATTCAACAATTTGTGTATAGAATATACAAGTAGAGATTTCGTGGAATTACATCGCAGCACCCACATTTTAAAGAAATAATTGATCACCACACTAAACCTACCAAATAAATTTTCCTCTTTCATACACACACACTATATATATATATATATATATATATATATATATATATATATATATATATATATAATATGTGTGTGTGTATGAGACATAATGCTATATATGTAATTTGTTAATGCGCAGAGTATTGTAAATTAATTATTTCCTGGAGGTATTTCTCCGTGAGATATTCTAAATCTTGTATCTTTTCTGAATCTATCATTTCCTTTCCTTTTTCGTCGGTCTCTGCGAGATCGTATTGCAGAGGAAATAAAGAGGAAATCCTTCCAAACCATCGCGTTCAGATTTTGTTAAATTTCATGACGCTTCCGACGAACTTTCTCTTGTAATTTTCTTATTTACCTTCGCAAAAAGCGCCCGAAATTAATTAAAATCAAGTATTTGCCTGAAAAGAGTTCATATAAATATGCAGAAGTCTGAAATAATAAATATGTTACATGTACCCTTTATAGAAAATGACTCTGTATGGGAGTTATCAAAGAAAGAAATAAGTCTAATACCCATGTCCAAATTTGGATCACAACGTGATTTTCTTCTCGATGGTCCACAGAGTTAGTTTTTTTAAATATGTCTTAAGGTGATTGTACGATAATCATGAAAGTAAAATAACTAACTTCATTGATACAAGAGTATTACTAATCTAATTAGTTATATTAAACTTAAGATAATTATCATAATTTTACAACATTTAATTTCATGATCCGAATAGGTGAATCATTTTCATCTCGCACACTCTTTGAATAAAACAGATATTGTCACATGTAATAAATATTATTTTTAGTTGAAAATTGTAGTTCTCATATAAGTTTGGGAACATTAGGGTCCTGCAATAGAGTGGAGGAAAATTTGAACGTAAATATTATGTAAACTATAAATCGCACCCAAATGTTTTTTTTTTCTTAAAAAAATGGGATACTGAAACGTATCATGTGAAGATATAGGGAAGCACACTGAAAGGGATATAAAAAGTTTGAGATGTACCTTTTGGATGAAATAAATTGTACAATGATATGGGATTTTGCATGTGTAATAAAATGGGAAGATGATCCTCAACGTGTATTTTGCCGATGAATATTTTAACCAATTACTTTAATGTCCAGACGACGTCAATTTTGAGTCAATGCAATGCTTAATAAATCGCTAAAATAGACTTAGCTGTTATTCATATCTCAGATTCTAATGATTATTTTTTGTTGTACGTAGACTAAACGTTTTGTTTCTTTCTCCATTTTTTCATCTATTAGTAACATAGTTATCTCCTTAAGCTGATTAAACCTCCATTTCGTTTTAAAACTTATGTACGAATAATACAATTCCAGTTTTAAGAAGCATGAACTAATTTTAATTTGAAAATGATTAATCGCATACCAAGTCATAATTTGTGAAAGGAACGACACTTTCGAGTTAACTCCTTAAGAAAAGTTTCAGAAGTAGTAAAGGTATTCTAATCTCTTTTTCCCTCGTCTGGAGAAACTCGCCTTGACAACTGATAAAACATTTTACTTTCCCTTCGAAAACAACTTCTGGAACATTCCTAATTGTCTCGTTCTGATGGATTTTGAGCTAAAAATTCATTGTCTCACAGGTTTATTTCACAGTATCAATACCAATTCATTGACACACTTAAAAAGAAACTTTTGAAAATCATCTCTGTTGAATTCAAAACATATTGTTTGTTTTGAATATATGATAAACAATATTATCTTAGAGCATTACTGTCCAACAGGCGGACCAAAAATTCTTATTGTGCTAATTGGCTTTCGTGCTAATACTTATCGTGTTAAAAAGTGTATCGCGATTATTGTGCTTTTGGATTCCAATAAAACCACTTCTGGGTAGGATCCAAAATTATCTGCCATTAAAATACCACACACTTCATTTAATTCGCAGTTACTAAAAGCTTATTTTCCATAAGCTTTTATTGAACTTCACAAGTTTGTTTGAGTTGAAATCGAGCAAGTAACTTTTGAATCAGTTCCCGTTACCAGAATTGATTGAAATTTGGTACACATGTATAAACCCGTTGAAAACGCAATCATACGATGTCTAACGCCAGTTTTGAAAAGTTTTTTTACTGGAAATTTCTTTGTTTTTGCATTTTTTTTGTGTGTATCGACTTGACTCTTATCCAATAGCCAAAAATGACGTATATTTTGAGAAATTTTTTCTTAAATTTCTTAATATCTTAAATTTTAAATATGTACCATTTCTTTCATAATATGTTGTAAAATATAATTGATTTTCGTAATGTTCATTATTTATAATTCTACTCCGAATGATTTTCAACTCGTATCCCTCTACCAAAATTTTCATCAAGCTTTGGGGGGGGGGTACAATTTCATATTATAAATCTATGAGACAAAATGGTGTTCGGAATTACCCCATCACATACAATATGAAAAAAAAAAATTAGTGAATATTAAAAATGTCGAGAGTGAGAGCTCAATAAGAGCATCCTCTGTCATTGACGACACCTTTTCTTTCTTTGTATTTTTTTTTGTATTTAAGAAAACAATCACGTTATTTGCTTCAACTCGAGAACATACAAGTACACATGAACTTGAGTTTGGAAAGACATTGCAGTATGCAAAACTTGCATTAGGCATAGTTCAAATGTTGTGGACATTGGTTGTAATCAACTAAGTAAATTACAAAGTAAATGCATTTCCATTATTAAATATTGTTATTATCTCTTAATTTTTATGAATCCTTTTGATACTTTGAGCTGGTCATAAAAAAGAAGCTAATAGCATCAGCAATAATAGATGAAATGGAGCAAATGATTCATATCAAATAAAAAGAATGTATTAAAAAATATTGAGAGAGTTTAAAAGTACAAAATTGTTATAGGACGTAGCAGTAAACTTACAATTCAATGCTAAACAAAATGCGCTGACCTCATTTCAATTATATACTCCAACTACTCCGTAAGCGACGATCTGCGATTTGAAAGGCAATACATTTCCGCTCTTCTAACAATAAATGTCTTACAGCGTCAACAGCCAGGTGAAAATTGCGACGGACCGGGACTCTCCTCCACGAGTAGGTACTCGGAAGTTGTGAGTTAAAAAATGAATGTCTTCTTTACAGAAATAGTATTTTTGCGAAAATTCTGAAGTTCTACTCAAGCTTCGTGACTACTTCGAACATTTAAGATATACGCTTTGTATTTCTTTACGTATTCTTTGTCTCTACCAATACTGTCATGCGGCAAGGTAAAGGGACGAGTTGAACGCCCTTTCGTTGGTGAGTTATGAATATACGTCAATAATAAAATTTTACTTTAGAACACATGAAAATTGTCTTTAAAACAAGTATTTAAAGACAAATTTAAATAAGATTACGATTCCCTTAATGTTTGAAAAAATAATTTTTGTAACGATACCTCATTCATAGCAATGACGGAATAAAAATCGATTTAGATACGAATAAGATGTAACGACAAAAATTAACTTTTAGTCAATTTTAACATATTATAAATGAGGTGTATCATGTTTTAGACACTGATTTGGATCCCACTAACCAGTGGGACATAAAATAATAATAATTGTAATAAGTTATTAGCTCGATAAGAATTAGCACACAAGCCAATTAGCACGATAGTGATTGTGCGAGTAGCCTTCCACTTTGAACAAGTTAGCTGTCAATTTCCCCTTTAATGCAATGTGTTTTTACAATACAATGAAACTAATTCCAACCATAATACACGTATAAAATATAATTTACATTTTCACCAATAATATATTTCTTTTGTTAAAATGAATATCACGTAATTTTAAATTGTCAGTTGCCATAGTTCTCCCTTTGTATTCAGTAATGATTAACACTGACATGATATTGATTATTTAATAATTTACTGTTTTTTCATACGCTTCCATCTGGTTGTTATTTTCGTCCCGTGATTTGACTCGATTCGAGTTAACAAATTATTTACAAGCCGATCATGGAATAATTAATTGCTATAAGTTGTTCAGATTCATCGAACGTTTATGGAGTAGGATGAGCAACTATTCACATGGAAGTAGTCAATATATGATAGAACTATTGTACACTACTGATAACAAAAAAGGGAACATTTATTTTTCTAAGTCCCACGCTCTGACCAGTTTTGGATCTGTTAAGTTTGCAACGCCTCTCTCCTCTTGCTTCCCCTTCGACAGGGGAAGTTTCGTTTGACCAATCGTAGGCCTATTTGATACGGCACCCATATTTGGAAGACTAATAGTACCGCTGGTAAATCGTAACGAGAGAAAATGTTTCATTACACCGCTATTAAATAAATATTTTGTATCTTTTATTATACACATTTTGGACTTCTATAACAAAAATATTCTGTATATTCATGACTTCAATCAACTTTACCATTCTCTATATTTAAACAACATCTCGAGATTCGTTGTCTCGCAAGGTCTTCATAGGCAATGTAAAAGATATTAGAGTTTCTGTAAAAAACGTTTCCGTAATACTGTGATAAAATTTTTCTTTCACAGAATTTGAATATAATTGCAAGATATCGTATGGAATTGATATAATTCGAATCACAAATTACTTATATATTCCTATAATTTTTATATTTATACAGTGAAGTAAAGAAATCAAATCTCATTGCCTACAAGTGATGTGTATTGTCGAAAGTAATTTCAAATATTTTGCGATTCTCTAAAGTTTTTCACATATGTGAAAAGGAATTAAATAAATATAGAAAACGTTTGTCTAAAATATGAACTAATAACACAAAAGTTTAATTCTTGAGTTATACATAATATAAAACTACTTAAGGAACAAATAAATTACATGTTCTAATAATATAATGTTCTACAATATAACACTGGTTGTAATCGTGCAGCATATAAAATCGTGATCCGAGATTAATATTACAAAAAATGTGTTATACATTTCAATAAATATAACTAAAACTGAAATCTCTTTCATTAATTTATTCAAATGAAATTGTGAAATACAACCACAGATTATTGTTTTCTTTCTTTCTTCCTACTTCTCTCCTTCTCTTCCTTTAAATTTCATAGTTCAATTAAAGAACGTTAATTGCATCTATTAATAATTTTGTTTAAAAACGTGATACTCTTTTAAAGATAATACTTCTTCAATATCCTTGCGTCTGAGTGTTTCGTATTTTTCATGCTATTTCGTTACTCTACTTATCTTTCTTGACAAAGAATTCTGAAAGTGTAAAATGTAATATTTACAATACTATTTCTACATTTCCAACTGATATAGCACTGAACTCAAAACAATAGTTAAAAATAAACAAAATGGTATCACTCATTACCATCAAAATAATGGAAAAATAAAAAACGGAGCTAAGCAAAATGTAACAATAAAGTTCAGCAAATGAAGCACTGTACACCTACAAACGCCGCGAAATGATACACCGTCATTGGATGTGAATTCGCGACTAAGGACGTTCGTGTGGGTGGAAGATTGCAAATACAAAGAGAAACATATGATGCACACTATCTTCTATTCTCCTTTAAAAATAACATAAAAATGACATATCTACAAACACACTCTTTGGATTCTCACCATTGGTAATCGAAAAAGTACGCGATGTGAGTGGAAATTATTTCACTGCGTCTATTCCAAACTTTACCGATAATGCGGATTAAACATATACTAATTACACTATGAATACAGTATATTTAAGAAAAATAAAATAGTTGGAACAGTTTTTGAATATTTTTCAAAAGTATACTTTAACCTTCAAATGAAGTAGCCTTTGCGTTCAAGTAAAGCGAAAGTTAAAATCACCTGTGCAAATTCTCTCTCTTTCTAGGTATTCCTGGTTGAAATTATTTCTTTCATCTACGACTATAAGAAGAAAGGTTTGAAATACCTTATCTGATCAGACGGCCTCGTGTTACTTTGTAGAGGGGTTGAGTTTATGGAGCTTAGTAAAATTGGATGATGCGATAGCTATTTTATTGCTACGAAAACTGTTAGTTTAAATTAATAGAGCATATACCTTTTTCTTTAGTAAACATTGTTCTCCAAATGTATAATGTTGTAAATCTAGATGCTATATGAATAAATATTTATTGAAAATATGGTTTAGATATATCTTAGACCCGTTTCCTACTCAATATTTTTATTAAAATAAAGTTTTAATACTTGGGGTATAATTACGAACTCGTGAATTTCTTTTAGTGTCATTGTTTTCTTTAAATATAAATTATTTGCTTTTAAATTCATTATAAAATTTTTTTGCACAAGTTTATTGAAATTTTGAAGAACTTTTCTAAATTCCTCGTAAAATATGTCATTGAACACTTTAATTTACACATGAAGAAACTGAAATATCGAAACTTAAAGAGAACATGAATAGAAATTATTTTATAGAAACTTTGTCGTCTCGTCGGCAGATGAACTTTGTCGTAAACTGCCCTACCACGTTGCAATGTGTGTCGTAATGATACGTTGCCGAATTGACAATTGTTCAGCGTATGTTTTAAGATTTTCCTAAGCAATGTGATTTGATCTCGAAACATAATAAGTATTCCAAACAACTTCGACAACTGAAGTATAAATGCACTATTACTAATCATGTGACAACCTGAAAATAAATCAGTGACTTACCTGTGATTTTTATTGTCTTTAATATAATCTGCACATATTAAATAATAATTAATATTATCATAGACATACAGAGAGTGAGAAGACTGAACATATTAACTAAAATGTTGGTATAATTAATTTTTCTGGACTTAGAAAAATCATTTTAACTACTGGTTTAGAAGTTGCCAGATTCAATATATGATCGATAAAAATACTCTTCATCTCGCTAATGAATTCCTTCATCAACCAGTCTGCGTTAGAACCGTCTTCTAGCGCGTCCTCGCCAATTTCCCTATTCTTCCAGCCGAACTGCGTCCCTTAAATTGTTTTTTAAACGTGAAGATTTGATGGAAGGCTTATTTTAAGACAAAACAAAATGGGTGTCCCGTCAAAATTTTTAAAATTATTTTTTCAAGAACCACGCTCCAATGGAATAGATGAAAAATTCAGCAGACGTTTCCCTCGTCAACTCCAGACAAAATATTTATCCCATACCGCACACTGTCCAGGATGTTGGTGACTCTCCATTCAGTCCTCTCTCCTCGGAAAGACGAGGAGAGTGAAAAGACAATGCACTGAACCTTACAGAATATACAAACTATACGAAATGCAGTTTATAGATGAACTGCATTTTGTATAATTACCTGTAGCCACAACATTGTATCAAAAGAAGCGAAAAAATACAGAACAATTTGTTCACCTGAAATATCTCGTAAACGAATTGAAATAATATACGTCATAATCAAATGGTTTGTGGCATTTAGTCACATATTCACTTTTTATTGAGAGATATAGTGGGTTTTTTCAGTTGAACCATGTATTGTTTTAGCTCTGGTTTATAGCCTGGAAAAGGTAAATAAAAATATATAACATATGAAAAGTAACATCCGTGTTTCGTGAATATTTATTTGGAAATGTCAATAAATGGGATATACGCCCAAGTATTTCTAAAAGTGCCTTGCCAAGTAGCAAATTCATTTTCTTTGACATGCTTCATATTCGGAAGTGTTTAGTTACATGCGGTGACGATACATTGCTATTGTTCGTTCAGATTCAATAAATGGTATTTCTCTGTACTAACTTTATTTTATAAATGTCATAGTTAGCTATATTTAAAAACCATTTAACAACAGACAATATATAGTTACATATATGGGTCATACTCAGCAAAACTTAAAACTAGGCTCCGATGCAGTTGTACAAGTTTATGTCCCTCCAATTTTTAGTTTTTTTAACTTTCCAATTACACAGAGTTTATGAGGAAAATATTGAAATAGTCGAAAAAAATGAGATCTAATTGGATCTTTACGAATTGACTCCAGAAGAGTCTATATTCATATTTTGGCGGATTCCAATATCGTATGTGTGTATGTATTTATGTTAATAATTGGGTTCCCCCGATAACTCACGAACAAATTGATGCATCCAGACAAATTTGACTTTGAATGCATTGGGAATAGAAGTCTATTTCTGGACAAGTACCAACTTAATTTACACACGGCGCTCCATTTTCCGGTTTCCGAAATTAAATATTTGGAATATATACCTTGAAGCATTTTGATTGGTCAGTTAACTCTGCGCACAGATTGCTAATCCCCATTCTCGTTCGTCGCACCATTTTCGAGATACAGAGAAAAGTTTTATACGCAAAAATGGAGTCGCTTTTTTATATCTACCCATAAGGTTATTATTGCAAAGAGTTTAATGTGGAACATATTTCATATATCTATACTTGAATGTGCAGATATGATGTTTAGGAGTGGACTACGTAATATGATGATAAATGTTTTGAAACCGATTGATCTGTTTTGTCAATTTGTATAATCATTATAATATATTATGATCTATTTTTTAAAAGTTGTTTCTATTTTCTTACATTTATTGTGTAATGTAGGGTGTTCAGTGCCATGCGTTTATTGTTATAAATTATAATTAGAAAGTTGAATGGGGCACACTCCAGATTTTCTTTATCTGACAAGTAGTCTCGCACCCTAGATGGTAAAGATATATTGAAAAAATATATTTTCCCACACAGAATTTTGAAAATAATACTGAAAATATAATTAGGCCACCACATTCAGCGTTAACTTACTTAACCACCGTTATTCCTCTGTCATTGAAAATTACTGAGGAATAATTTTGTAATTACTGAGAAATAATTTCAAAGAATTTGCAAAAAGTGGCTGACATTGTGTTCTCGTTTTTCTGATTCGGCTCCCATAAAAACGGTTTCCCTTATTGGAAAGAGATAATTGCATGAATATTGATTCACGTTATGAAATTTGTTTTTTATTTGATTGCAGTGTTAACATTAAAAGATTTTGATACAATGAAACATGATGAATAATTTATGACCAAGGAAGTAATTCAACTTTATAATATTACTAGCAGTTTACCTGGAGTTGTCCGGGATATTTTAGACCAATCTTCTTTTGCATTTCAAAAATAAAATCTATCAATGTTGGAAGATCCAAACAATTTCACGCGCTGTCTGTTGGAAAACATACCTACTGCATCCTATTATGCATTTTACAAATTCATAATAATATAAATTTAATTCAAGTCTTCATTGTATGCTCCATTACGTGTTTCACATCTAACAGCAAGAAAAAACAAATCCTTGGATGAAACCACCCTTGAGCAAGCAAAGTAACGTTGTCCGTGAGAGAAACATATCATTCAATACTCCACCAAGTAACCTGGCACACCACTTTACCCCTAGGAATGTTAAGAGTACTTAACCTCCATAAGTGCTGAACTTGTATTTATACGGTATCATTTCACTGTTTATCAGAAATACCCCGAAATTTATGGATTACACTCATCTTCATCGATTAAACATATTTACAAGTCTCTCCCTTCCCACTGCACCCGTGAGGATAATTCTAGAATGAATTATCTCCCACCCCACCCCATTGGTTGTCCATCTCTGTCACTACATAACATAAGAAGCGTCTCTATTCATCTCAGCATCTCAGGTAGAACGAAGGGAGCTGCACCGATTAAATTTTCACTTCCAAGTCAAGACACCATTTCATTAAATCTTTGTAAAATCTAAACTATTTGTCCAAATTTTGCGTTTGAAAATGTTTTTTATCGTTGCTAAATGCAAAAAAATAAAATAAAATGAATAAACTGATAGTGATTGATTTTATCCTTCTGAAGTTACTCTCTTAAATTTAAGTATTGTAACATTCTACGTTTAATAAATTTTTGGATAATTTACCTTTGTAGATAGACATATGCTATACCACACATTTTTGTACACTTTTTGTAAAAGAGGCGAACAATATTGCCATTCGTAATTGTCACCTATTTATAACCATTTAGGTAATGTAATTTATCTAGTGCGTTATCTTGGATCTGGTCCAAGAAAATTATGGATGTATAGAGTACCGGAATTGGGTATAAGTTAAACGAGCACGAGCTCAGGATCCCACTCTTTGAGGTACCCAAAAAATTTAATACTTAACGTACGTGTTTTCAATGTGTAAAGCAAAATCGTATTTCAATTCAGTAACCCCTTTACAAGAAAACGCATTTTTATGTTCAAATAGTTTTAGAGAAATACAAGATCTATGAAGTTCCATGTGACGTATATTAAACACAAAACAGTGAAAATTAATTGTTAATAAGTTCCACTTATTAATGGTCTTATTACGTTCAACAACTTCGAGACTCGGGAAACAAAGCAAATCATATCCTTGGATACGAATCTTTCCATCGAATCAGTTTGTTAGAACCGGATACGAATCGATACGAATTGTACACCCTAGTAGAAATCGGATACCAATCGGTCTATTCAATGTTGATCAATGTGAAGAATTTCGACCTAGAACATTCCTTCTGTAATACTGGGTAACCACCACCCAACCAATCCATTGTTCTTCCACTCACAACTCTTCCACCACGGTTTCTCTCCTTCCATTTGCACATCCTGGGCAGCGATCGATACCCCCAGGTGTTTATAAGATAAGAGCTTTTGGCGAACTTCAATTTCCTGCAATCATGGTAACTTAAGCCTGCATGTCTCGCGTAATTTATTGTATATGGAGATAAACGATAATAGCTGATCTCTAGTTTAGCAGGATATTTTCATGTTATCATGAGGTAGACTTTAACAAGGCTCCGAGATGATAGAAGGGATTGTGTGTGATACATTAAGTAATGACATTAAGAGATGTTTGGGATATATTCACATCAAATTTAAATAAAATATAAAATAACGGTTTTTTTAGGACGTCACGGATTACACTGCATTATTTGATGACAATTTTCAATTTTTCTTTCATTTGATATAAAGTTGTAAACGTATTTAAAAAACATGCATTTTCTAATATTACTCTTTAGACAGGTCTGCAGGGTGGTCTTCTTCCAGCGATGTTTTAAACCCAGTTTTGTTCAGTTAAGCTGCCAAAGTACATTCTACCACATTTTTTTTACAAAGAACTACAAAAATATATCACATTTCTCGTTATATTAATTACATAATTACATAATCGTCCTAACTGAAATTTTCGAAACCAGTTGCGAATCTAAGGGGGGAGGGGACGATGGGGCGATATTTGAATATTTGAAAAGGGGGCGATGAGGCGATCCCTATTCTGAGGGAACATCACGGGGATTTATATTATGTCACTACTCATCCTTTCCATTGCATTAAGTCCCGTTTGGTAAAGGATTTTTATACGCAGCGCAATGTTATTCTATACAGAAGTGTATTTTAAACGAACCAAGCAAGTGCAAGTACAAGACTGAAAACAAAAGAAGTATTTTATTTCCACTGTTAATAAAACGGGTGATTCATCGGAAGATGAAACAATCAAACCAATATCACTTGCTGGATCCGTCCCTGTTCAAAAATTAACATTGTATCGGTGACATAAGTTCTTGATCGATGTAAGTCGTAGTTCAAGTGTATACATTGGAGTTCTATACATTGTTAGAATTTGAGTCAGGTACAATATATGAGTTTCCCCATCAAATTTAGTCAGCGCATGAAGTAGTGAACAAGTGTATCACACTTTGAACAAGTTTCGAAGGTCAGGAAACAATACACAAAATATTGTTCAATGTGGTAATAAATACAAAAAGTTTATAGTCGTATGGTCTTCTTGTAAGTATCAAATAAATATAACTTCTTTTGTATTAAAGGGATTAATTTTTGTCTTAAGTCACGAAGTGTATTGCCGAGTATTTAGGGTATTGTAAGTATAAATCTAACGCCACTGAACGGTAATTCATATCTCACATGTTTAAACGAAAATTAAATACTTTTTCCACTCTTAGTAACGTAAACATTAATTAAGTGAAGGTAAAATATGAGCATTGAATAACTTGTTATAATAATAATACGGAACAAACAAGAGAAATAGTGTCTTCACGTAACATTAGAAAAGCATTAGGCCACATTCAATGCTAAAATTGTAATTAGTTTTATAAACATAAATACCCATACGTCCGCTTCGGCAATGGTTGAACGCTTATTATTCATCAAATTATTATACGCTAACCAAATAATATGTAGGGTTCCTTGTAGGGTGTAGACATACGCTAAAAAAGGAGTTTACAAAAAACGAATCCCTTGGGGGGTGAAATGGGGGTTGAAACGACAAAGGAAAGAATAATTAAAAAGAACCGATTTGGATCGGATTCACAGTTGCCAGGGTGTCTATGATGAAGAATTATACTACAAAGCTAGTTAAGTTCAAGTGCAGATCACATTGGGGCACGGTCCTCGTAAAACTGGATATGGGACGCACTAGATCTAAAAATAATGCGAAACGTCCGTTATTAGGTTCAAAGCATTAGTTTTCGTAGTTTTTGATATGAAAAATCGTAATTCTGAAGACGTTATGTAACCGTTCAGACCATACGAAGTGCATGACATCCGTACAGGTTGAGGTTGGGAACAGCATGATACGAAAATCTACCGAAATATAGGAAAAAACTTTTATTGTAATCTAGATAAGAGCACAATACGTAACAACAATAAACCAAAGAATACAATGTAGCTACAACAAATAACAAGGAGAAGTACTGGTGGGTCACTTTCATCTAGAGACAGGCTCGGTTCGTAGCAATAAGCGCACGGCGCGGAGTCATGGTCAGACATTCTGAGAAGTCGGACATGCCGAGGTCGGATATGACGGGTCCCACTGTAATATTAAACCACCAACATTAATGGACATTCTCACTGAATGTTAATGGGAATGTGAGAAAGAATGAAGTTAATGGATATGTGACAAAGACTGTTATAAACTTCACGTGAGCCAAGCCATAGGTACTCAGCTACTTGAATATATTATTATTATTATTACTATTATTATTATTATTAGAGTACGTGAAACAGAAATAAAACCTTTCAAATGACACATGAATAAAATATTAAAATTAATGCACATTGAATTGCATTTCACTTTCATTGGATTTATATTTATGCTCATCCCAGTTAGGAAGTTATTTTAGGGGAAGATAAGTACCTTCCTGAATATGAATTCCAAAGGGTATTTTCTAAGTTATATACTAGGTAACAATAATAGAAATGATCAATTAACTCAACATTCTACCAGCACTATTCAAGAAATAGGAGAGATTTAGTCAATAGAAATCTCGCGGCATGAATTTCCCATGTCGCGCAGTCTTCTGCGATTTTCATATTTTTGTTTTAGATGTAAAATATGAAATAAAGAAAACAAATAATATACTTACAAAAATCATTCTATATTAAGTTCTGATTTATATTTGTTACTTGTATGATATGGGTAATATGTTCTCGTAATTTTATGAAGAGACACTGTTTCAGTTTGAGAGAGGTAAAAAAAAAGTATTTGAATTTTGTGACATATTTTCGTCTTTTCATTGTTGGGATTGATATGAAGATTATGTTACTCTCATCAAAGATTGTTATCTTCCTGTTTGCCCTTTCCCTAATATATGGAGTCATTATAAGGAATAGAATAAGATTGGTTTGGGCAATTTCTCGTAACTCCCATTCTAGTATGAGTATCATCAGGGAAAAATAACATTGTGGCATGTGTGGAATAAGGCTGAGATTATCCTCGAACATCACTTCCTCCCGCGGGAGTCCAACCCGCAACCTTTGACGAAGGACTTGTGGCCTTACCATTTACGGGTTTATGACTCTCTAACTTTCAAATGAATGCTCGACGAATAAGTGGTACCTTATTTTAATAACCTTCATCTTCCTCGTGACCTTTCTGCTCCATTTCGGTCTCTGTTAGCCATGAAGTGTACATAATGTGGTGTAATGAGGATACTAGTGCCATTGGTCTGTTCTTAACATTTAGCACCTGCATTCAACTATAGAGAACATGAACAATAATTTTTCAAAGTTTTATTGAGGTACTATTTATTTGAATTTGACGTAAGGATACATTCGTTGGTAATTTAAATTTTTTTATACCTAAGAGAAATGATAAGAATGATGGATCTTGAGAGACCTCACTAATTTTTTAAATCCAAAATTAAGATCAAATTATGACTTTTCATACTGCCACTAAATAATACAGAACCAAATATTCATAATATTTTTAATAAATTTATTGTTATTTTGGGTGTTTTAGGTATATCATTATGATTATTGAGTTATGTTTTGATTTACCAATTTAAACGAACAGTACTTAAGTTCACAGTTCTTTAGCCTCTGTTATTTCCTCTCTCAAGGCATGAAAACCTTTTACTCTATCTTTCTTGACGTCTAGGAGTAATTGCACCAGTTGGATGGTAGTTGCGCCACTGTAAAGGGCAGGAGTAGTGATGACATCATGTTCAGGCAATAACGCTGCTTGGAGGATGATATTCGCAAGAGTTGGAGCGCGAAATACATCCTTCTCGGGAACTTGGAGAAATTCAATGGCCGCCCAATCGTGCCAGGAATGTGAAGATAGTGAAGCTGTTATGGCTAAATAATGTTCAGCGGAAAGCGCATGGTTGAAACTTTCGGAAAGAGAGAATTCAGCACTACTCGCAAGAATTAAGTTCATTACGTGACGAGATTTTCATGAAATAACGGCTAAGTCGAGAGTTCTTTGATCGTTCATACGGAATAAAACGTAATATTTTCTGATTGTTTTGTTGAAAGTTCTTTGATCATTATGTGCCGGATAAAACACAAAATCAAAACAACACATTTATTATGTTTTAACTTGGCGATTTAGAAACATTTAATAATAGAATTATGTATTTTGGAAGATTTTCTTCAACGTATCGATTATTAAAGCATTAGAATTACTTTAAGTTGAGAAATTTCTTTCTTCTTTAACCAGGACTCGAAGCTCCATCATAGTTCTTAAACTTTTCAACTAACGTAAAGTTGATATTTAATATATACAAAATTACTGGTGTCAGGCAAAAAAAATAAATTATGTTACAGAAGATTCCTAAGAAAAAATAATTTGTCCATTGGTATCAGTGCTTTTTTGGATTGCAAATTTTTGATAAACATTGGATTGAAAAAATTGTAAATCATCGTATTTATTGTGTAAGTGTGTGCAGCTATAATCGCTTCCATTTCGCATTCGGACATCGATAATTAACTCCAGCAGTAGATATTCTCCCTACTATAATGAAGTATCAATCCGGTTGATTATAGCAATTCCCTGTTTCGTAAGAGCAAGTAGCTTTAAGTTTTAAAAAACCCACCATGTGAATAAGGTTAAGTATTGTTAAATCCGAGATATTACGTTAAGTATTATAGTAATATTCTATGTGTTTTCAGTTTAACTAATTCAATGCAAGACAATTGTTAGATTGTTCAAATATAATACTAGTCTGTGACTTCAGTATTCTATATTTCAGTAAACAGTGGTTAATTTTTTCCGAGAAAGAAGGCAATGATTAATAGCAGTAACTGAAAAATTGAAAATTTCAGTTATTTTGCCAGTAGCCGCACAGTATTTCTGCCTTCTGTCGAGAATATTACTGTCATATAACGCTATAACTCCCTGCATGGCTTTGTTTCGTGGTGTACAATTGTTTGGTCCAAATTAACGCCACCATGTTTGAGTTTATTACAGAAATATCACTAAAATGAAGTACATTCAAAAACAGAACAGAAATACAGAACCATTTGATTGTACCGTTTATCAATACTGCTCCAGGTCGACACTGAACTATGGTTTGCCTTCTGCTTTCACATTTTGTAAATTTCACCTTGCTGACAATTAAAAAAACATAAGAACCTTATTTCGAGTTCCAAAGATTATGTGAATAAAAACAAAATAAAGAGAAAAGAACTGATCAAACGAGTATTTGAGATAAATCTTGTTTCATGTTTGTTCTGCATAGTTCATGTTTATGCTAATGAGATTGATGAATTGATTAAAAATCGTGTTTAAAAATAGAATTAAGTTTAAAAATATAGTTATTTATCTACTATACGTGCAAAATTGATAAATATTCTCAAATAAATGTACTTGTAGTTTGAAAAGAGTAATGTAATGATTGAAAACAACTTAGCTGGAAGCTATGATACAGTTTTTAGTATTTTAACGCAAAAGGTTGGATTTACGTAAGAATAAATTTATAAGCGATTTGTTTTAGCTTGTTAGTATTTTTATAAATGTTCATTTACGAAAATGTGTGCTCATTGCAATGATAAAGAAGGGAAATTTTCCTTGTTTGTTTGTTTGACTCACGATTATGAATTCTGTTAAAGATAGGACTAATATGCTCATATTAAGCAGCGAACACTAGCAGTTGCACATGTCTGTTATGAAAATGAATACATATTCTGTTTTAAATGTACTACCTACTTCGAATATAGGAGAATATCATCGGTATATCATTCTTTTTCTCACTCTTACTTTCAATTAGGTTGTGTGGCTACCCAGGAGACGACTCTGGTCACGCAAGCCTTCGTTATCACCCGATTAGTGCCTCATCGTATCAAAATTTGGTGAGTTTTTCTGTTTTTAAACACCATTATTTCATTTATCATTATTAGATGTATTTATAGAATCTATTAAATGTTCATAAATTAAATGTATAAATAGAAGACAGCATCGAGAATGAATTAAATAATTCCCTACCCGGAATAATATATGTCGGTAAATCTGAACTTCGTTCTAACCTCGCCTCTGGCTGTTACTTAATCTGATCGTATGTGTTTCGAAATTGAGAGGAAGATTGTTGCTGTCTGAACAAGTGTGGATTGAGCGAGTGTCATCTGAAAATCGAACAGACGCCTGTGTCTTGCAGCTTAACACGGGACATGCGCAATGCAACAAATTTGATGCTGGCGCTCAAAAGATATATTATTATTTCAGTTTCTGCATGGCTTGCCATGAGGATTATTTTATTTCGTCAAAAGTGCAGTTTCTACTGTTTTAACAAATTAATTTTCCATCGCGGAACGAATGCATTGAACGCACAAGTATGCAATGATGTAAAAGGAATTCATTATTATGGTAGAGAACAATTTCAATAAATACAATATGGAGTTTTTACATAGCTTGACTGTGAGCTATCGTATACGCTATCCACATGCAGGTTACTTCTGTGCATGCTCAGTAGTTAGTGGTACACTAACGCTCTAAGCGTAGTACGTTACAACGCCTCTGTTTGCATATGATGTTAGTGGCACGCTAGTGAGAGGTCATGGAGGATTTTGGTCTGGATTTGAGGTTATGTTGACATCTGAAAGGATACGTGAGAGATTTGTAGGTTAAGTACGGCGTATGAGAACGTGCTGGTGTACTCACAGTACAGTAAATTTGCTTCGCTGCCTCCAGGAATCAGGGTATTTATAAAATACTCATTTATTGAATTCTCATTTATTGTATTTATTGAAATTGTTCTATACTATAATAATGCAATCATTTTGCAATCAAGCGTAGTGGATGACATCTCATTTAGTCCCTGTTCTCTTTTTATTGTACGTTAATGATATATCATCCACCACGCCCGATTGCAAAATGGTTCTCTTTAATGATGACACAAATCTACTATGTAAACATGTCAATGCGCAAAATGCTCTATCTAACCTCTCGTCTTGGTTTCACTCAAATCGTCTCATCGTTAATACTGATAGAACAGTATCCATGTCATTTCGCATTAGTTTAACGAAAAATGATAAAAATTTTAGGGCTTCATATTCAGGAAAACCTCAAATTGCCATATTTATAATTTTAATTCCAAACTAAGTAAAATATGCTATGTATTCCGAATTTTAGCCAGCATTGTTAGTCAACACATTTCTCGCTGCGCGTATTTTACAAATGAATATTCTCATTTACGGTACGACATAATCTTCTGGGGCCACTCCACTCAGAGCATTTAAACTTTTAGAATTCAAAAGAGAATAATTCGGATTATAAGTAAATCGTACCCCTGAAATTCATGTAAACCTTTATCTATAGAATATTATCTCCCTCTCCCATGCATATACATTTATGAAGTAGTCGTGTTTGCTGAGACAGAACTATTAAAATCCCACCATTGCTTTACAAGAAATAGTCTAGTTTACGAATACAACACTCGTAATAAGGCTAATATTCCTCGTCCTGGCGTGTCAACAACTTTTTTCTTAAGAGGTTCTTATCATTCAGGAATAATTTTGTGTAATTCCCATCCCAAAAATCTAAAAGATATAAATAAATTGAATTAAATATTTAAATCCACGGTTAAAAGCTTTTTAATATGCTATTGTTTCTATAATGTGAAAGAATTGACAGATTTAAGTAAATGAAGTTAATGAGAGTTTCAGTTTCTTAATCAATATTATCTTTCACAAGTTGTCGGATGATGTGATGTTAATATCTCTTATACTTTATCACGCCATTGTTATTGTACCCTAGATATTGATTAAATTCCTTTTTCATGCATGTGGATTTTGCTCCTTTTGTCTATTAATAGTTTATTTCTAACAATATGCAACCTTGGCACGGTTGTATTCATTATCTTTGTAACCCCACCCCGGTCCGGGTTTTACTCCGGTTTTCCTCTGGGTAGCGGATTTTCCTTGGGCGGGAATGTCATCAAGACTTTTGTTTTATTAATGTCGAATTTTTACTGCACTAATATCTACAGTTTATTTTGAATAATAAATGGATAACAGTAGGTATTTAATAATTTCATTTGTAAATATTAAATCCGTCACTGCCCATGGGTCCTTGATCGGAATTGATGGGATAGTCCCTTGTTTGTCCCCGGAGAGTAACTTAGTTTGATACCCCCCACTTGGTCATACGCAGTTTGCAACTGCTTTTTTGACAATCAAGTTTATTTAATGATTTCCTATTACATCATTACCACGCCAGGATTAATGGGCGCGGCGAAATTATCGTCGAAGAGGCCTAAACGATTCCACACGATAGATAGGCGTTATCAACTTTGCCTGAACATATCACACAAGTGAAATAATGTGCGCGTTCCTTTGCAACGCATGAAAATAGTTCATTTGCCATCTGTTAAGCCCCGACTAACCAAAGAAAAAGGCGCCGCAGCGTCGAAGTTATCACGAATAAGAAACATTACACGTTCGTGTGAGATGGTTCAGTATCTCGATAGCTCCCGAACGGACGCTAGGGAAGTAATGCTATTTTCAATTAGTAAACGAGAAAGAAATTTTCAATATACTTAAATTAGCAATGTTGTGGTTTAAAAATCAAGTTGATATCTCAATCAGTTCATGAGATATACGAAAATAAGCGAAAATTAAAATGGTATGAAAATGAGGAGTAAGGACGAATTTGCAAAATCTCAGTGCTCTTCTTAGTGTTTTGAAGGTCATATGTGTTCATGATGCTCGGAATAAAACTGAAGATTTCTATATAAATGTACAAACTTACACATCTCGAGACATTCTTCTTTATATGTAGAGATTTCATTGAACTTTTGTTTCTTGGTATTACATGTTACCTAATCCAGAATTGTAAGTCCTTTGTGCTGTCTCTTATAACACAATTACGATGCTTTATGTGCAAGGGTAAATTTTATCATTCCTGCCTACGCAATGAGAAATGGTTCCCTCACAGCTGGCAATTCATTAAGATTCTACCCACCTCCCGCAGGTTTGTAACAAACCACAAGAAACCTCCATTTCTGTTCTACATTGCTTCTAGACGTACACCCCATAGTGTGCTAATTCCTCTGTCTTACATCTATCCACTTCCTTCTCATTAATTCTCACAAGGGAACTTTCAACAAAATCAGATCGTAAGTGATTCGGTCTTTTTATACTGAGACACATTGAAGAGTAGTATGTTCTGTCTATATGTTAGTCGCGTACTGGAAACCACTGTAAAAGAATCAAGAAATTTGTAAATTTTTTGGCGTCTATTTCCGCTCTTATTTTGGACAATCATGAGGAAAGTTAACCCTATTCCCTTACAATCTGTGACAGTTGTTGTAGTAAAAGGTCACCGACTACTATCAAGATCCGCATTGCATGCCGTGATAACACGTCACTATTCCTCTTCCGATTCTAAATCTAGTTAACATGACAATATACAAATATATATCGCCTTATTATTAAGATCTTTCACACATTTTTGAGACATTAATTTAAATGTTTTATTTCTTTGCTTTTGGTATTGAAATATTCCTTGAATTCCTTTTCAAAGATAAAGGAAACTTAAACATGAAAAACGTATTTAGCTGAAGTTAAAGTTTTACTATTTGACCTGACTGGATCAGTTCTTCCTTTTCTTAACTGCCCGTGAAATGGCATTGTTTGTTCGCATTTGCTTTTGTTCCTCGGATGGTGCAGATAGCTAGAAGTCGGACGAATCAAAGCTCAACAACGTGATTCGTCTCTCGCTGTTCGTCTTCTCTGTAGATCTGTTGTTCAGGATTGCACGAGTACAAGACCCACAAAAATGTCTCTCTGCCGAGCAAAAGGAATTGGTTTTTCGTAATTTTCTTCACTGCTATCCGGAGGTCGCTAATATTTTGACACAACATAATAATTGACGATACTTTTCAGTATTTAAATAAATCAAGACCAGTTTCACCCAAGGCACTTGTTCCAAGTTCCCTTGTCAGTATTGTCAGTAGGGCAAGTGGGGGGCAGTCAAAGGGCAGTGAACTCGAAACTGTGTTATATTTTATAGACAGGAAATTAACGTAGATAGAAATATAATATTCTCGGTAGTTTATTCTTCTCCAGATTCATAGT
>NNCF01127070.1:940534-977016 GCA_002313205.1 Laupala kohalensis | reverse complement strand
TATATATATATATATATATATATATATATATATATATATATATATATATATATAATAATCTGTTGTCTTTAAATTTTGTAGGAAAGATTTTTTTGGGAACAATAAGATGTATTCATCTTTAGAAATAATTGACTGCTAATTAGATTGATGAACAAACTAATAAAAATTTAAATTCTGACATAAATCAACATATGTGCAACAACAATAGCTCACCTCAATGTAAGTACCAGTCAAATAATGGAGAAATGTCGTTTATTAATTTCGAATATGGAATGATAAAATTTACCCTATTCGAAATGTCGTGTATGGCTCATATTAATTTAGATTTATGTGTACTCAACTTTGGTTGTGTACATTAATTCTGTAACCCCATCCTGGCCCGGGTTTTTCTCCGTTTTTCCTTCGGGTAGAGGCGGATTTCTTATACAGGTTCAATAGGCTTTGTCTAGGGGCGTGTTTATTGTAACAATAAATCGTGAATTTAGTGTTTTTTCAATTCTTATGATTTTTAAACACTATACTCAGAATAATCTATAGTTCGATAATAACTTGTACATGTAAATTTACAAACATATTTGCGTTAAATTACAAACATATTGACATTATATATGTATTATAACTCGCAGCTAACTTTTTATCTTATCTAGGAACTTTTGCTGAAATTTTTGAATCCGCCTCTGCCTTAGTGAATGATTGGTGCTTCGTATAAAACTGAACAAATGGAGTCATGATTTGCGTTGTTATCTTGCTTTGTGCGTGGGCTTCTTCCTAGCTAACATATCTTCGTAATTGATCGGAATTGATGGGATGGTACCTTGCTTGCTTCCGGAGAGTAAATTAGTTTATTGTCCTCCACGTGTTCATACGCAGTTTGTACTATTTTTTGACAATAAATTTATTATTATTATTATTAGAATATAATACAGGTTGTTAATTTTGTACCGAATATACCTTTATGTTAATGAATGCTTGGTGCTTCGTATAAAACTGAACAAATGGAGTCATGATTTCCGTTGTTATTTTGCTTTGTGCGTGGGCTTCTTCCTAGCTAACATATCTTCGTAATTTATAATGGAATGCGTAATTGAAACCACTACATGAAACCAGCATATTCATTGCGGTAACGTATAGTTGGAGAAACTTGAACATACAGACTAATATATCTTCACCTCATTGTAGAATGTTTTCAGTGTTCATATTAATTCAGCAACGAGTCATGGATTGAGAAGCAATAAAATCATTGGTAGAAATTGTAAATCATAACGATAAATAATGCGGATAAAACCAAACCATAGAGAAATAATACTTTTTTAACTGACATGCATCTAGATCACATTCTGCATTGAGTAAAATTCAAAATGGTTGAGGAAATATATAAATATCCTCTTAGAAAATGTATGAAACATGTTCGATGAAGAATTTTGAAAACTATACGTCCTACATTCAAAAACATTAGATATAAATTTTAAACTTTTCAATAGACGTGTCGCGTAATATTTATTCATTTGTTTATTTACGTTGAATATAAAATTTATGGTTATTCATTAGTATTCAATTTGTATTTATAAATAATGTGTTTAATATCAATTTTCAATTACAAAAATAATGATAATCTGATTTCTCTACAATATTAAAGCAAATCCTTTTTTGAATTAAACAAGATATACCATTCAATATACACCGGTCACGATCTTTTCATGGGGTGGTGTGAGACATCCAAGAACATTTCAAGTCCTCCATTTCGGAGAAGCAACAACAACGTTCGACCCTCTGCTCTCCTCCTGAGAACGAAGTTGTTTATAGCCAAGAAGGTCCTCTAAGGGAATGGGGGTAACATTAATTAGAGAGAAGTGATCAATGACCTTCCCGGAACGGTGCACAAGATATCTTGAGATTGCTTGTGATAGCTAGTTAATTGTACCTGACAGAGAATTTACAATTAACCATTTTGTTGGTAGAATGCTTGTATAGACAATTGTGTTTTGCCTACACAAGAAATAATGAAAAAATAATAATATGATATGAGTGAAGGATAAGGCAAGAAATGAACAGTGATTAGTAACAAGAACAGATGGTTTAATAAAATGCCATGAAAATAATGATAAATAATGATAAGATACTGTTTCCAAGAAGGTATGATGCTGATGAGATGTGTAGAAACATTCCTGGGAAACAGTTGGCTTGCTCGTTGAGTAGAGTTGGCGAAACGACATCTTGTTACCAATTTCCATATGACCAATTAGTGGGATAGTCATAGAATCCCTTGTTGCATCGTAGCGAGATGAAGTGATGAAAAACTTTCTTGAGGCAAGCGAAGTGATGTCTTGATGTAACGAAGGAATGTCCATTGAATTAATACAAAGTACTGTTCGTAAATAGCGTAGTAACGACTGTAACTTATAATGTCTAGAACATGTCTGCTAGACAGTGAGTGTCTGCTAGACACGGAACAGTGAAAGAATGTGTATAGCAAGCAAGGGCCATGTGCTCTTTATAGTTGAATTTAGTGCGTGGTTGCCAGTTTGTATCGATGATGTCACTTGATATTCGATCAGGTATCGAATTGGAGATGACATGCCGTGAGACAAGGGAATTTCTAGGCTCGCCCAATTTGAGTGAAGTAAGTTGTGAGTTAAATACAGTCAGCAAAGGAACTTGTAATTATTATGATAGATTATATGATGAAGCACAATTTCCTTTCAATTTTTTTTTTAACTAAATGGCAAAAGATTTGAATCAACTTATTGCATTTCCTTAACTCGTCAACGATCAAGATAAATCACTCAACTTCATGAAAGAGAGTGTATACTGGAGATGATTCACTTCACCTGACGAAATATACGTGAAAAATACTGTTTCGAAAATGATCTTGCAGGTAACTAATAACAGGTACGCCTGGACTGGACGGACACCTTTTGCTTGCAGGTGGAACACGCGCATGCGTAGTTAGTCAAAGGTGAAAATCCCGCCTTGAAGATATATTAATTCTTTAGTTCCCTCCCAAACACGGAGGATGAATGACCTAAAGCGGTCGCATATCTTTCTCTCCCGAAGGATAGTTCAAGCTTCCGCAGCCAGAGGGCAGCAGTGATCAAACTACGTGAATTTGCGTTCACGCAGTAGCACTGCAATCATACGCTTGAGCGCGTGGCAGTCGTTCGTCCTGCAAAGAAACACGGTTCAATTGTCTGTTATCATGGCTGCTGCGCGCAAAAACTCGAAACAATTCCGTAATTCACTGGTCTGATGTTATATTGTATTTTTTAAGTCTGCTGTCGTATGAGAAGCCGACCTTTTAGGAAGGAAATAAGTATTTGTATCAAATATCATTGTTTTATGCTTATATTTTCATTCGCATTCTTTAAACTGTGAAGTATTTGATAATTGAACATTATTGGCAAGGCAAATTAATTCTTCTCGACAATGAAAGCCTGCTTTTTATAAGCGCCAATGATATTAATTCTCTTTTTTCAACAATAGGTGTATATGCTTTTTTGGAGTGATCTTCTTCTACTCATTCTTGTAAAAAACATCGTTTCAGACCAGCTTCAGACTCCACCAGGCGACACGGTATCCAGAGCTGAATATTCAACTTCTTTTCTGTGTGTTAATTGTGAACAATACAAACAAATGACTGAATTATTGTGACTCACTCATTCACAAACAACATATCGAAAAAATGTCTGAACAATGCTCTTGATACAACAAACCGTCTACGTTTAAATATTGTTTCATGATTCTCATCGTCAGGTTTTCCGAACACATCGTTTTTGACATTAGGAAATTACGAGTATAACAGAATAGTTCTACAGATTATATAACATTTCAAATTTCTTATTATAAGATAAATCTTGAAAATTCGGTCAGATTTTCGGGAACCATTAAAACATCAAACACATCCGACGTTTCACCTTTATTCTAAGCGATTAAACCGTGTAAGTTAATTGTAAGTGAACAAAATTTGTGTATAGTAATTGAGCGTTACTATTTTGTAGTCTGATTATGAGTATTTTGTTATTAATCCTGAAGACGCCTTAAGATAAAGGCGAAACGTGGGCATGTGGTGTTTTAATGGTTCCCGATAATATGACCGAATCCTCAAGATGCACCTTGTACTTTACATTATTGGTCAAGATATTTTGCCACAAAATAAAGGAAGACTGTAATATTTCATTTTAACATAATATTCATTTTAGGGTTTACAGTATAATATTTCATATTAGTTATGAGATACTGCTTTAGTAAATAACTTCATGAACTATTTCGCGTTGTATGTATCTTGTATGTAATAATCGCTTAGATTAGGAAGCAAAACTGAAAAAAAGAGACTATTTCGAATAAACCGATTCGGATAGATGAATAACTGATGAACGCTTATAGTGAAGAGTCTATGTTGTAATGTATGAATATAGTGTAACTGCATGTAGTCTTTCGTATTTTAATTTCTCTGTATCTTTCTTCACAGATAAGCAAGCTATGCCAAAGAGTAAAGTGTATTGTTAAGTATAGTGAAGTGTATTCGGATACATAATTGACATTATATGTGTATCTGATTTCTATACTAAATGTAACTTGCACTGATTTATGGTTCACAAGTTAAGTTTATAAATTTGAATCACGGTTTTTTACTGAAGAGCATAAGTAGAGAACGCGCTAAAGAAGCATATCTATTGTAAATATTATTATTTAAATGAACCTCAGTTTTCACTGTTTAAATAATACATAATGCGGGTATATCTCCAAGGGATTATGTATGGTTTATAGTAGTGTCTATAAATCTCCGAGTTATAGAGCATGTACCTAGCACCACATATTTCTTTGTATCTTTGTAGGTACTGGGATGCAGTCCCAACAGCCTTAACCCATCATGGAGTTTCTTGGGGATGAATCCAGTAGCAGAGATAATAAGCGGAATAACGGTGACTTTTTCTTGATTCCACATCTCTCGTATCTCTGCGGCCAGACCTAAATATTTGGTTACCTTCTCATGTTTCTTCGACAAAGTGTTACTTAATGGGATTGAAATGTCAGTCATAAAGGATTCTTTACTCCTTTTCTTTATTTCATCCTTTCATTATTATTATTATTATTATTATTATTATTATTATTATTCTCTGCGTAGTTGGTAGGTATATCGTTAAGCGTCCAAAGAAGTTCCACTCCTCTTAGGCTGCGTGTCCTTGAGAAATTTTAGGTGCATATTTTCCGAATTATTTGAGCCGTCGTTAGAATGGCTATTTTCTGGACCTCAGGTAGATAAATCTTTCCAGAAATTTTCTGAAGATTGTCTTCTATTTATTTTATTTATTTTTTATTGTTATACTATTAGTTTCAACCCATAGGCTGTGTTCAGACATTTTTTGAGGTATCAGATGAGTGAACGAGTGAAGCATCTCTCGACCAGAATCTGTGCTAAAAGTGTCGCTAGACTGCTTTGGTTAACAACGCCTCATATTCATCCCATCTTAGCACCACGAGGCAGTGCTTCCCGCCTGAATCAACCAGCCGTCACGACGTCCGCCCTTGCGATTGGCGCCAACTCGTACTCGCGGTGCGAGTCGTCGCACAGCGAGCCTGGAGACGTGTTCTCTTGTCGCGAGGACGGTCGGACAGCACTCTCTTGCCTGTTGCTCAAGCCAGCATACTCTCTCGCCAGCACTACTTCGCTTCACATCGCCTCCATGGTGAGTCGGCGTGTTAGCCGACATTCTCTTGCGAGGAGTCAACGTGGCATCCAGCCCTTCTGCGCATCTCATCACTTCTATCGTGGAGCCCCACGTCACCTCCACGATGGGTCGGCACACTAGCCAACATTTGTCTCCTGTTCAACCCTTCGCTACAACGCTATAGAAGGCACTGGAACAACGATTTTCAAACGTTGGATTTGTAACAAGACACCGATCCAACTCTACCATTCTACTATCTGACTTCCAAGATCATCTCATCTCATCACGATCTCTTGGAAAAGAGTATATTATCATTATTTTTCATTATTATCATAGCATGTGTCATTAAACTATTTGTTCTTATTTGCAGTCAATATTCATCTTAAACCTAATCCTTTTTTCACTCTTTATTTTCACTATAAATCATCCCTGTGCAACCAAGGACAGACTTGTCTGCACACATTTAGTCCTTCGAGTTTTAACACACTATTCTCAGACGTTCATTACTTCCTCATCAAAACAACATCCAGGACACTATGGAGCAAAAAACACAAACCTTCTTCAAGTTTTTGTCAGTTGTGAAGAAATTATAAAACATTTAAGACTACTGAGTAAAGTATTAAAATAAAATCTATTTTGTCTAATTATACCATTTTTTTCACTAATATAGAAGAGTTATTCTTTAGTGTGTCGTTTTGGTTAACTTTTTTTGTTTTAGTTTTGAGAATAAACTACGTAAACGAGCAAGATTAAGAAATTATTCACTGCTATGAGTTAGTATAAAAATAAGTAGCTGACCAAAGAACAGCATGATTTTCATGCAAGACTTTAGATACGTTTCTTTATTATTTTGAGGCAAATAGTGTGAGCAATATTGTGTGTGAGCAATATTGTTTTTGAGCACTGTGTACTAATTTAATTTTCTCGTAATTATTAGATACATATTATAAATTTCGATACGCCATTCTGTTAAAAATAACAATTTACGGTGATTTACAAACCTATTTCAGCTCTTTAAAAAATAGATTTAATAAAGGGAGAAAAATATCACAGGGAGAAGTGGAGATAACTGAAATAATTTTTCATATTACCTGACAACTTGGGAACTTCATAGTTGTCTCAGTTGAATTTTAAAGAGATGGGGAATGTACAAAAAAAAACACACACACACTCGGTCCTAAAATATTTGGTCATAATTTTCATCTTGTCATTCGTAGATTTATGTCGGAGCTGTGAAAATGAAGTCATTCCTAAAATAAATCATTTTTAACTTAATGCAATGTTAACGATTATAAATGCTAGAAGAGATGGATAATACGATATCAAGGATACGAAATCATAGCTTAAAAAGTGGGATGGTAGGAATGGATGAGAGTAGATTACTAATGCGAATCTCCGTTTATAAGACCTTGGAAAGGTTTGTGTTGAAGAGAAACTAGTGGAATGTAAGTTCAGAGCGGAGTAATTTACATTCCGTGGGAGCGGACAGCTCTATCGTATATATTCGAGAACTTCATCTTGCTCTCGAAGGCATCTCGTAGATGTAAAGATTCTCCATGCTGTTGGACCCTTTTGTTGTGGTCTTATAGATCTGTCAGCGCATCTATTCCCGTTCTCTAAGTGTTTAACGTAGCGTGGCTAGCAATAGAGACTGCATCGGAGAGAACGTAGGTGTTTAAGCGACTCAGATATCTACTGGAAAATAAATCTTCGTTCCCCATTGCAATTTTACTCTTAAGCCTAAAAACTAAGTCTACTTCGGCTATTTCACATAGATATTTTCTTTGTTCTCCTGAAATCCGAAACCTAATTGTCACGAGTTTGCGGTAATGTGAAGGAACTATATATTGCGATGTCCACGAGAATAATAATGGAAGGCATAACGACATACTCTAGAGTATTCAAGAGCTCTTTTCAGTTTTTTACGTTGGCTGAGTTTCCCCAAGACTGCACAACTAGATGAAGATGTGAGAAAGGTGAAGTTTTTTTCCCAAAATATTTTCAACTTAATAATTTCCATAAATTTGTTTTCACCTCCGTCACATTTGAAATCTCCATTTTACTATTACAAGGACTATTACAAGGACACCTCGTATCTGAAGAATAGTTTCTATGTTCCTGTAATGGGAAGCAATAAAGAACGTACCTCAAATAACAGTTAAAAATTAAATATTCGTAAATGTTTCTCGAAAGTGTTTGATTTTTAGTCACTTTACCATTTGCATGTGCATTCGCTCATTTTATTTGCGGACGAGTTGACATGTTATCATCAAAAATACTTAATTCTTGACTGTAATTTGTTGCTAAATGTTTCAATAAAAAAAACTTTAGTTACTTGCAAATAATTAACATACGTTCAAACAACACAAGTTTTTGACGAATTAAATAATATTCTGTGCATCATCTTACGAAATTCGTCCTATTAAGTTTCCATTTCATAATAATGAAGTCACTCCACAAGGAAAACTGTGAATAATTTTACATTGTCATAATTCAATTAAATTTCTATTTAATATTGAGCATTTCTGGTTAGGTATAAATGGATGATGTATAATTAAAATTCAATAGAGGGAACATAATGTTCTCTCTGTTTTAACTCTTGTTTTATGAGAGCTCTTTCAACGGAGTATTAATCCTTCTCAGAAAAAAATAACCGAAATGAGGAGTTGGTGACTTCAATTATAGTAATGAAGCATTGCTACCATCGTCACATATGAGGATGGCGGATATTCTACAGGACGTTTCTTCGTTCAATATGAGTAAAAGTGGAGGTAGCAGGAATGTAATAGTTTTAACGCAATTATATATAAAATTGCGTTTATTATTCAAAAGATGAGATTACTGTGTTGAGTTGTTAGTATTACGAGTTAGAACTTAATTTCCATGAGATAAGACATCTTTGAAAAACTACGACCTTCATCATCTTTCTTTCTCATCAGGTTGGCCTTAATTCTAAATGTATTAGGATTTGCAAGTAATGATAATAATAATTTTACTGCTCTATTTGCATTATGAAATATTGTAAGAAAGTTATTAATAAGTTGAGGCTTGCTGATGTACTATTTTATCGAAAAGTATTTGCCAATTACTCGATTTCAAGACATTGCCTTTTAATATTTGATTATATAATGAGGTATAATTTTAGTCTCATTTATTTCTGGGATAAACAACTCAAGCGTATATGTTCTTACTGCAACGGAATATTTTGTATGATTTATGGCGAAATTATGATTTTTTACACAATTATGATTTAGCAATCATAATAATATTAACTTATCCTCCAAAACTTTTAGCTTGGTTGCGTCTCTAGCATCCATCGTATAATTTGTAAGTTAATGTCAGACTGAGTTTCTAACTATGCTAACCTTTATACACTTTGATACAAATTCGAACCAAAATATAGGATGATGTTTGTTTGAAAGTTCTCTATCGAGAGTTAGAGATGAATCGAGACAAGAATAACGGGGAAACAAATGAGTATCACTATCTCCACATTCTTTTGTCACTCTCCTCACATTGCTCTTGTGTTCTGAAGAATAAATTCCCGAAGCAGCACACTCAAAGCCATGAATTAACCTCTACCTTTTGCATAGACTCTTTTTTCAAACGACTCTATCCGGACCCTTTTTTCACGATGTTTCCTGAACTCTGAAGACGACGCCACCGCCGAAGCGCGAACGGCAATGTTTACGGTGCGGCAAACACGGTCACACCGCTAAGGGCCCTTGGGATGAGGGGAATTGCGGAAAAGAAGGACATAAACAAAAGAAAAGAATGGATTGTCGGGATTGACTTGGATCTTCAAAGATACGACGACAGCAAAGAAAATGACAAAACCTTAGCATTTGGAATTATAAGAAGAATGTCTGATATTAGAGAAATAGAGAAGGAGTAGGAAAAAAATTAACATCTCTCGACAATTGAAGGCGTTGCATTATACCTTAACATATCTATGTTACTTCTCATATTTTGGCATTTCCAGTATGGCACTGATTACGAATTTTGTTTAACAAGTGACACACATAAAACACAAAGATCTCTAATAATGCCGTGCGAGTTATGTGGGTAATAATTCTCATTTATAAAAAATAAGTGGGATTTGGCTGACAAGTCTTTTTCCCATTCTTTCTCACATAAGTCATTTTCATTTAAATGTTCTAGTCCATTGCATTACCAATTTCAAAAAAATAATGTTCTTAGTTGTAAGTATCATTACCTCCCTCGCAATATCCGTCCCTTGTAATTATTGTTCCATGTATGAAAAACTGTTGATTTAATTGGTTTTTCAATTAATTTTGTCAATTCATTTTAGTTTTACGTTTTACGAAAAACGTTTTGAAAAAAATCACATTTTTTGACACTAAAAATGTACAAATTGAAATGGGACTGCAATGGAATTGAAATTGTTACGTAGACGCGGAGAATCAGTAAAATTTTCAATATACCCTTGAATAACTAATATATAGTAGATATAATGATATCCAGCGGGAATAAATGTTTCAATGGTTTCATCACAGCCCTCATTTCCTTTACTTCAACGGTATATCGCTTAAAGGCTTTAATTCAGTCAAGCAGCATATTACATAAATCTGTACAACACATTTAACTTCCCTCGATGCGAAATTGCATACCTTGTCGTATTCCACAATGGGTATTACACGGTCATATTTATATGTTATGTGTATTTTAAAAGAACTTAGATGAAACATATGTCCGTGCTATGCGCAAACGTTTGTAATAATTGAGCTATGATCATACATCTATGACATACGTTCTTTTTGAGAGAATATATGACATGGATATATGACAAGGTTATATAGAAATATGACCCCGTAATACCGGCTTTGGGGGAATGAATGGAAACCCCCTTTCTATCAGTTGAATTGTTCCCATCGACGTATTTCGTGAAAAGTTTTAACAATGCTTTAAAAAATCCTTAATAATCAGTCTTTTTTATAAAAAAAAATGATAATGTGATTATCTGAATGTTCATATTTACGGGAGTTTAATTACATGTTAACGTGTTTCTACACCGAACCCTTTCCTGCGTTTATGATTCTACTGAAGTGAAACAAGTAGCAATTATATGGATTCTACGGTGCGAATACGACAAATGAATGCATAGTCTTAATTGACATTACAATGAAATGAATTGTAATTTTGTGGAAATGGTGCGAACAACTAGCTCAACATTCCACTGTAAGTAAAATGCTTAATATCACCCAAAGCTTACTGCAATTTATTATACAAAACAAGTTTGATACGGTGGAAAACACAGCTATTATATTTTCACGTAAAATAATACTCGAAGAGTAGAGTGATCCCAAGTTTAATTGAGCAGTACATAATACGATTGAAAAGTAGTTCATAGTTCTAGCATACTGGATTGGCAAATATATTAATAGAAATAATAATTGTTGGATAACAACACTAATTCAGTTCTTGCACACAGTGTATAGAACAAAAAAACGTAAACTAGGGAAAGAATCGTTCCTCTAAAGTGATTAGATCGGTAGCATTGTCTGTTTGGAGAAATTGAGCAAATAGAGGAACAAGAGATATCTGATAAAATTAATTGCATGTTCCAAGTAATTGCAGTTCCAAGAATTATCAATCAATAACTATGCAAAAGAGGGAGAGAGATAAGATGGGTACCCTTACTAAAAGAAGAGACTAAATGTAGGTTACATTTTCAGATTCTGAGTCACATTGCAGCAGTTCGAACGTCGTTCACTCTAATCGAGGATCATGATGTTTAGGGTTAGGATTTTTAGGCGAAAATTTTATTTGAATAAAAGAAGGGAAAATATGCTATAATAAGTGACAAAAAGGTACTGTCTTACTCGTCTTATTCAAAACATTGCATTAAAGAATATTTAATCATTACTCATCATAATAAAAAATAGAAAGCTATTGTAGGTCCAAACATTAATATTCCTCATACTCAAATATTTTCCATTTCTGCATATGTGCTTTCAGTCCATCGATTTATATTGTTATACACTGCGCGTGAAAATTAGCGGCGCAGTAACTTCATCGCTTCATAAAACCTATGTTTAAAAAGGATCCGAGTGTAACTTGGGGTGAGGAAGCTTCTATGTATTATCAAGACACTCCGTCTGCGTCACCCCTCTCACACTGAATCACTCCTCGAGGCAAGAGATGCAAATTTCGAGAAAAACAAGCAAAAATATTACACTTCAAGATCACAGGGTGAACTAGTTTTGCGTACACAGACTCAATAATGACCACTCTGAAAGCTGAGATAAAAAATCACCCACATATGAAAATCCACTTCAACCCTCTATCCACCCTCATGCTCTCAAGAGAGTGTGTTTCAGGTGTTGAAAACTACTCAGGACGGTGAGTGCTTTACATGGTTTAGGTATTTTTTCATCAATAGGAGAAACCCACTGCGAGACACTCCCTTCAAGATTTCATCCCTTTTGGAAAATTGGGGTTTTCTCACATTTAAATCGATTGATTTGCGATGAAAAGCATTGCATTTAGTGTCATATGTCATAAGCAGTGCATTTATATCAAAACTTCCAGTCCCGTCTTCTGACCACTCCCAATGATGAGGTGTCCTCCCCCATCCCCCTTAACACGTTCCTGAGTGACCGAGAGAAATTGTTTTACGTGAATAAGATAGGGAATCGACAAAACGAATTAACACACAAAAGTTCAATTTAGAAGCTCAATTAGTTTTCCGCTTTTTCATAAAAAAGAAGGAAATATGCCATCCTGCACCCTTACGTTGAAATCAGGGTAGTGGTAGCATTGCAACTCTATGAGACGCAGAATCTTACTGTGATCGACGCATGACGTACAGGTTTCTCTTACCATTAGTGTGTGTTATACTCCCACCGATGAACGATGCGACATTTTTTCGAACTATCGAACGTGCTGTACTGCGCACTCCAGTAGGCAACATTCTCCAATTTGTAAGAGTGGCGGATTTCATCACATTCCGAATTAGGAAACAGTTTTAATAAATCTCAAGAAAAAAGTGCGAATCTAACAATCTTGACTGTGATGATGATTAATTGTGGACGCAGGGGATAAAATTATCCCCTTCATGACATATTGCATATAAATATCTGGAAAGAAGTCCAATATTACTTGATCAAAATTAAGTATGAAACATATATAATTGTCTACTAAAATGATCATTATACTTTGATAATATCTTTTGGAAATTGACAATTAATGTTTGAATAAAAATCTCTAAATTCCCAAAGACATGGCTTTAATGAAAATGGTATCGAATGTTGTTTTCGAAATGGAAGAGAAAACAAGATGAGGTAAAATGTAAAATAAGTAACACAAACTTCAAATTGAGAATAAGGTATGTCTCCTCAATTGAATAAATATTGACTTAAAATAATGTTCAACATTAAGGAATTTTCTTGCCTTTTGTGAAGATTGGCGTCACACGAACAGTAAAAGTGTCGCAGTGTCGGACGACGCATTACTGTTCGTCGTAGAAGCTCAATGCTTCGATCAAACGAAGGCACACGAGAGGCGCGAGACGATATTACTGTGCGTTCAGTTCCTGGCTTTCGTCCGACACTTTCTGGCCTGCGACACTCTTCTAGAAACGCGTGACAGTTTTATGGGCGGGAACTAACAATAAAAAATCATGGTCGTAATATCGTAACGTACTTAAATGTCAATATATGCTATAAATTCCAAAATAATTCAATTGATTAAAAAACGTGTTGATTTAGATTTTAATTATACATATGTTTCAATTTTAAATTACGTTGTAGACAATTTTTATAAAATATTCATCACACATAATTAAAAATAGAATGAATTCTGAAGTGCATATACAATACACAAAAGCAATCGAAATCGACGGATTTTATGATTTCAAAGATACTGAATATGAATAAAAAATTATTTTTTGTATAAAATTTGGGGAACATAGTAAAAAATGGCTTTGAAGCCGAAAATGTGCAAACTAATATTAAGTATTTTTTCCTTTCAACTCGCGAATTTTCAGTCATTTATGAATATTTCCCTTCTAAATTTTAACAGTATAGTTCTCAAATATTGTTTGTGAAAACGACATGAGTTAGAAAGTCGTAACTTATTAAGTAAGTGGTAATTTATTAAACATTTCGAGTGTGATTTTACGAGTTGGTGAATTGAATAGAAAAAGTTAAGTGAGAAAGTTTCTAGTTTGGAGTGTTTACCTGAATCATATTAAAACATAAGACATAAGGAAGGTTTTCCCCGAGTTGTAGCTCATAATATGCAATAGCAAAAATATAGAATTTTAAAGAGCACCGTCCGAGCTGGGAGCGAGGCGCGCTTAGCGATTTCATCACAACAGGGTCTACGTAGAGAAAAACATTGCTTTTGAGTATTAACTATGCATTTCAGAATTCATTCTATTATTAATTATGTGTGATGAATATTTTATAAAAATTGTCTATAACGTAATTTAAAATTGAAACATGTGTATAATTAAAATCGAAATCAATACGTTTCTAATCAATTGAATTATTTTGGAATTTCTAGCATTTATTGACATTTAAGTACATTACGATATTTTAAAATCGATTGTTGATTCATAATGAAAAATTACACAGAATATTGGCTCACTAGCAACCCTGCAGCCGTCAACCCAGCTGGATTACAGAGAAATACCCAATAGTGGAGAGGTGCTCTAGGAAAAAAGCATTGCAATTCGGGTCGCAAAGGAAACGCCAAAGTCCATAGCGACACAGTTAACATTCTAGTGATTAGTTTTCTTCACTTGGAGAGTTAAAGTTGAAATATTTCAGTGAAAATGGTACAAAAATTTCATATTGATCGCGAAATGTTGATTAACGAAATTCAAAACCGGCCACTTCTTCCTGCTACAAGAATAAATCAAAAATATATTTATCGTGGATGGATATTGCTGAGACATTGATTCCAAATTTTGAATGAAAAGAAGAGTTGGAGAAAAATAATAGGCGAAAATTTTTCAGTATAAAAGACGTACTTTTTTATTGTTGGTTGTAATCTATTTCTTATGGTGTATTCCACTTTTGTATTTGTGGACTAATGTTAGATATTTTCGTTTTACTACTCAATTTAATTAAAAATATCTTGCATGTTTAAATGTAAAATAATTTTAAATGTTTTTTCAAACATGACTTTTTAATATTTATACAGTTTTGTTTGGTATAATGTATGAGTTAAATTTTTACTGGGGGAGCGACAATTATAATACGAACAAAAATTGAAATATTAGTAATGAAGAATTAAATGAATGCGGTATTATTAATAATTTTTTTCTGAGCTTGCGCTCAGAACATTATCGAAATTAACACTGAGGGGGTACCCAGAGAAAGGCATACCCGAGTAAAGAAACGGATGACGGTCGTCATTCGTGTGCCACCTCAAGAACGCGCGTTCAATGTGTCGTCCGTTTTGTCGTCCNTATATATATATATATATGCTATTTTATATTTAACGAACTTTTCAGAATAGAAGAGATCAAGTATAACTTCTCTAAGTCTTTCCTTTATCACTCGATATTCATTTAGTACCTTTCAACAATTATTTGTATACTAACTGAGATTACCCGGCGTTGTCAGTTTTTTTCATATTTCTTACACCAATCTTATTTAACTCAGAAAAATCTATTATGTAAGATCAAAATGATTTTACTCACTTTTTTTTAAAGACAAATGTACAGCATCCTAATTTTAAATGTTCATTATAATACAAAGTTAATGCAAAACTAGATAGTACCCCATTTCGAGTTTCACCTCCAACTGCAAGAATAAATAAATCCTTTGATAAAACCACATTTCAGCAAGCAACGTAAAGTTGACTGTTAAAGAAAGAAACCAATCGAAGTATCAGCAATTAGCCTAGCACACCATTTCATCCTTTGGAAAGTTAGGCGTCTTTAACGCCTATATGTGCTGATCTTGTATTTATGGCGAATCACGTCACTCTTTATATGAAAGGTCTCCAAATCTATGAATTAAACCCGTCTTTTTTGATTAAATATTTTACATGACTCTCCCTTTCCTCTACACTTATGGGGTTCTTGGGCTATTTACCCCCCTAACCTCAATGACGGCTCAACTCTGACATAACGTCGGAAGTGCCTCTATTTATCTCCGTCTCTCAGGTTGAACGATCCCACTCACAATGGAACTTTCAATGAACGCAGGTCGAAAGCTGTTCTGATTTTGCTTATACTTAAATATATTGACTGTTTGTATATCTTGTCAAAATATTAGCGACTATGATACACGGGTAGGTATTGAAAAGAATTGAGAAGTTTACCATTTTTTGGCGTCTACTTTCCGTCCGCACTTTGGACAATCATGAGGAAAGTAAACCTTTTCCGATACAGGCGTAAAGTTAGTAAAAGGTACTAAAAGGTCACAGACTGCTGCCTTAAGTTTCGCAGTGTGTGCCGTAAAACCTCAATATCCTTCCTCGAAACTGAATGGGTATCATGACAAAATACGAATTCTATCGCTATGTAACTTTCACACATTTATGAGACCTTAATTGTATTTCGTGGTTCTAGCATTAAAATATGGAAACAAATTTCGGTTTTATTATATCATTCAAAGTATTAGAGGGATATCAATGCAGCAACAAAAAAGGAGATAAGCAAAGCGATACACATTTTGTCAATAGTTCGCTTTAATATATATTAATACTCACTGAAACACTAAATTTTTTTATTATTTTCCAGCTTTTAGATTATTTATACTTTAGCTTCAAATTATTAACTTTGAGAAAAACATTGTTTATTAAATGTATAGGAATTTAATGAAGAAACAAAAACTTAACAATATTTCAAATAGTATTTCAACACTAAATATTGTAAGAACTGCATTGAAATAAATTCATGTTACACGGCGGTCGCTGCTCGTCCGCTTGCCATAAATAATAGAACAAGACTCACAAAAATGGCTCTTCACCTTGTGCTTTTTCGTATCTTTTTTCTGTGCCCTCCAGTGTGCCTTCGTCGATAATATTTTGACAGGACATACCAATAGTCAATATGTTTCAGTATTTTAAAAAACAGGAGCACTTCCGACTTGCGCTTGTTGAAATTTTGATATTTCCCTTGCTAGTGGGAGCCGCGCAGGTCGAATTTTCGATTCTCAGGCAAGAAAATTGCTTGCTTGTTCCCAGACGCTGTTTTGCAAGCAGTTTTTTTTAATGTGCTTTTGGAATAAATTATATGTTAACTATAATACCGAAGAGAGGGAGATGGAGTTCATGCCATGAAGAATATATTTAATTAACAATCCATGAAGAAGATTTTAATACGAAACAGAAACGCAGAGTTTTTAAACTAATATTTTTATTCCAAACTCAAGAATATTAATGTGTGGTAAAGAATCTTGTATAAATGTTCAAGTTAGCTGTACTTTGTATTAAGAATTTCCTCCTCTCTTACCTCGTTTTATAATTATTGAACATACACATGAAGAATCATCAAGAAATACCAAGTAAAAATGGATACAATGCGGCCTTCAAACCCGATGCTTGCTTTATCCTAGTGGTGCTAAGAGAAGGAGCACACGAGCGAAGTTGCATTCACCCGCTTGCCCGGATATCTACTTCGCAATAGCGACTTCTGCTACCAGGTAGGAAGAAGGGGTTCGCAAATTTCTTTCCTGGTCTCTGCAATCATGTTGTCCTCTGGAATGTGCGAAATTAAACTAACGAGTTTCTGGTAGTATCAATGGAAATTTCTAAAAACAAAGCAGTATACTGGTATTGATAGTTCACAAAATCAGACTGGCAAAACAAAACGAAACTGGAAAGCAAACATGAAAATTCAGAGAAAGATGAAAGAATATGTAAAATTTATAGGCGTTTATTTGTGGAATACTTGATAATTTTGTTCATCCCTACTTGGAAGAGGTTCCCCTTCTCTGAAATTTCCCACACGACATTTTTTCACCCCACCATGATACCCTACTGACCAAAGCAGAGACGTGTCTCCATAAGCTGCGCGTACGTCCTTCTCCACCTGAGCACAGCGTGCCCTGACACCCGTACGTGCTCCCGCTGACCTCCCGGTTCTAGACGGAAGGGCGCTGTTATTTGCGTCACATGTTTTTCCTCCGTAAGAGCAACAACTTCCATCTTTTCTCCTCTGGTGGTCCTGAAACATATTCTCATGCTAGGAGCCATTTGACTCAGTTTCCACATACCTACGTTTCAGGAAATCTTTGGTATCGTATCTCCCTCCGAGAAAAGATTGTCTCTTCTACCAGGTGAAATTTCTTTGCTACAGTAACGAATAGGTACTCGATTGTGTAAGAAGATTGTAAAGTATTTTCGTAGTTTTCTCAAACTTCAGTTGAATAAATTTTCTTACTCTTCGTTAGCGATTAATTTTTTTTGAAACAATAACATACTGTACATGTAGCATCGAAATGAACAAAATAAGTCAAAACATAAATAGCTTCTTTAACGCACTTAGAATATTTTTTTGAAATAATCTACTCTCTTCGTGAAAATAATTTGCAGGAAAAATTTACTTGAGGAAATAAAACGCTATACCAAGTATAAAAGTGGTTATATATTGTACTAAAATTAACGTCAATTATGTAATCTAATTAAAAAAATAATGTAAAACTTACGACATTTGTGTAGGAATAAAAGCACACAGAATATGTATACGAAAAAAGATAACATTTTCACGGATTATTTCACATGACTTGTAAGCGAAACTAACTTACCCCTCTGCAGTCTTTGCATAACCATGCTGCATGCACATGAGTTAAAATTATCTTCGAAATTTATTCGCACGTAAAAATGCTGGCAGTATCAAAATGAGTTGGATCTAAGTTCATTTGGATGATGTATATTCAGAACTCTAAAAAGTAATGGATTTTTATCACACATTTAAACTAAGAGATGCTTCATCTAGGGAATAGTGTAATCGCCGAAGTTTTATGTTGATATAAAACGTTGTATCGCATAATCTTGAAATAAAGTAGTGGATGAACTGCACGATATGTATTGGATAAACATTTAGAGAACCCGTTCACACCTCGTAAAAAGGCACAATTACCTTAAAAAACTCCGTATTCGAATTTTTCCACCTGTCATCCATTCCTTCTGAATCGTATACTATATTTTCCTTTCGTGTGACGTTTTTAGGAATATGGAAATTAAAGGACTCCGCAGTTCAGAAATTAAAAGTGTAAAGAAGATATCATATTCTCGTATCATGAAAAATCATCGAATAATTAAGGGTTGTTTGTGGTTGTCTTTCGTTAGAACGTTTAGCTCTAACATCAGACAATTTTTCCCCTAACGTATTCTTCATTTGCATATTCATTATTCCAGCAAAAGAGAGACGCTAGATAGCCCTCATTAAATCCACTTAAGCTTGTGTAACGAATATAAATGGATAAGACACATTAGAATTCAGTAATAGTTCCTAGAGTAAATTTTAGAATTTTCAAAATGGTTCGGAAATTTGCCAGAATTAGTTTCAAATGGATATGATACAAACGTTGTTTCACAATTGAATCTGCAATACTTTAGTTTTACAAAACTGGAATACACTTTTGCGCATTTTCTTTAAGGATACACCTTTTTTTAATTTTATAATATACAGTTAAAATTTATTTGCCTTCATCTGACGTGTACGAAAGACAAATTCAGCGTCAACTTTTTTCCAATTACCCCCTTTTTGTTTTCAATTTAAAATAAGGATACTCAGAGTCTTTATCCAAGTGAGCAGATATAATGCCAGACGCCAAGAAATGTTCTCTGCTTTTTGCGAGAAGATGAGCTTTGTTTAGACTGTTCCTTCTTTTCTTGAATAAACTCAACTTGTGACTCAAGGTGTCTTTTTGGGTAAAAGTTGGAAGGAAGAGAGTTTAGAATTTACATGAGAACATTTCTGTCTCATATAGAACTCAGAGTCTATGTTTGTCACCGGGGGCCTTTCAAAGTTCACGTCTGGGGTATGACGCGGAGGGTTCTGTTGGTGCAAGAAAAAGAGTTTTGGGATTTAACACTTCTAAATCTAGAGCAATGTTACAATGTAAATTCACAATATGTTGAATAGGGAGGGAGGGAAGATGAACAGTGACGACGGCTAAAGAAAATGTTGTATCGAATTCACACGCATGAAGTACACACATGGTATATACAATATTTATTCACTTCAAATGAGTTCTCGTACCCTGAGGAAGAATACAGGGAAAACACAGAATTCATTAAACATTACAAACTCAAACTTTACAAACAAATGAACTTAATAAAACGCACGTGAAAAACAATACTATACAGAACGAAGAAAATTGACGCGTGGAACATTGAAACATTAAATACCCTCCGATAATATTTCGTCTTATATCATCTTAAATTTAAAAGTTGAGTCATCATGTATATAAAAAAATGTCGAAGTCTTGAAAACCTCTATTTTAAGAATGTCGAAATGTTGATGTATTTAAAAAATTTCATTAGTAATTTTAATAAAATATAATTACATTTATCAAGTATCTTAACATAGAATGCTATCACACACAATTTAAGATTGATCGCGTGATACGTTCGGCCCGGAGACATTTTAGTTCTTTTTGTTCTTGAAAAGTCGATGTCATGGAAAATGATGGACACCGCTCATCCTTCTTTGTTCTCGAAACAGTTGAAGAAATGTAGGTGTGGGAGGGGGAACGGGGAATAGTGGCTTCCAAAGTAATGGCAAAGACCGAGATAAGGAGAAGTATAGCCTTAAGGGGGTCGAGAGGCGAAACGCTAGCAGAGACGTCGTAGTGGTCGATATTTAAGCTGCTCCCCACGTTCCCTCAACGGAAGTCGCTCCCTTTGCGCTCTACAAATGTGTTCGCAAATGCCGGCAGACTGCAAACTTCATTTGACGTGCTTACGAAAGAATTGTTTCAACAAATTTTAAATTCTAAACAACATAAAATGTTATTCGAGCAATGTCTCAAAAATCGAATTAAATATTAAGAAAATATCTTCGTTGTAGGAATAATCGTATTTATTTATCTCATAAATAATATTAACCACTAAAAAGAAGCGACTTTCGTTACAATTTTAGAGGCAAGTGCAATTTAATGCTCTATTTTTATTACAATTAACATTTTTTTTGTTTTGTAGCCAATACAACAATTAAAATGTTTGTTCGTTTTGTTGCTAATACAACAGTTAAATGAAATAAATTTCGGAAGAGAAAAACATAAGGGTCATCATGTTAAATCAACCTCGACTTTCATGTCACAGAATCAGATATTTTTATATTGACATCCGTGTTAGTTTATACGTAAAAACGAAATTTTGTATTTTTCTGACCATCTGTTTTTATTTATTATTTTATTGGTTTAAGAGTTTGGATCACAGTTAAATGCTTCTGAAAGTAGACACACATACAGATTTCAAAACGCTGCGAAATTCAACTAATTTCCAAATTTTGAAATTATAACAATGACGATTAATAAATAAAAACTTTCAGGTAATATAAAATTTTGAATTTTTGAAAAGAATTCCGTTGCCAGTATACAGAAATTTATTTAATTCTAAGAAATTAAGGTAAAGATTATGGGTGTTTTGATATGAAGAAAATCATTCTATATGTCGAATGCTAGTTAACATATTATACAATATATCTTATGCAATGAGTAGTGTATGTTTTGATTAGATATATCGTGATATGTGTGATAATCATCTTCAAAGAGTGTAAGTGCAACACTAATATTCATACTATATATTCCTTTCGGAACAATCTATTTAGAGAAGACTGAAATGTTCTGCCAACCTACACCTCATTGATTTTTATCCTGATACATCATGACTGTGATCAACATAAATACTTATTCGTTTTATATATTTGTTCTTTGAAAACAAGAATTCTTGAACTCGTCATGACGTTGGAATTCATGACTAATATAGAGCCATGAGATGTGAGAGACTGTTTTGGATACTTCTAGCTCTCTTAACCGGTTTAATTAAAACACGTGTCATTCCAGCCATAATAAGCCTAAAATTTCCGCGACACATTCAGATTTTGCTAATAATTAGTCTTGAGACTTAAAATATTGTGGAAGTAAGGGGAAAATGTTAATTAAGTTTTTATTGAGCTGCTTTTTAAATTACTATTAAGTCCATTTTCCCTCAGCGTACAGAGTACCAGCGCCGCGAGGTAAAGAATTTGTTAAAATTACCATGAAACCTCCTAGGCAATTGAAACTCACTTAATCTACCGATAGCAGACATTTCATTTTATAAAAAAAGTAACCAATAGACACATAAAATGACAACATATTCTAAAATTTCAAAGATAACATCTATATTTAATTTTTTATTCAAAATATAATTTCTCAAATACTCCATCTCAGAATTTAACGAAATTTTAGTCACTTAAAGTAGGACTAGTGAACTCTAATTTATATATAGGAAATAATTTTTATTTCCAACATGGCCGAGAGATTGTTAATACCCAATGTATAACAGGCAAATTGCGAATAACATGTTTTCGCTAATACATTGCCACTTATTCTGGACTTCAACTGCGTCATGTACAAAAATAAGCTATAATTATTTAAAATCCTTGCATTCTTGGGATTGATGGAGTGACTTCTCTTCAATATTTCGTAAGTTGTGTTGAGTGAGAATTGGAGAAGAAAAAAAATAATGACTTACACAGGAAAAACATTAAAATCACGAAGAGGATGGAAATTTACTTTTATTTGTAGTAAAGATTCAGTAGTAATTTTTACATAACTTTTATCTATAGGTCACTGGATATTTGAGAAAGTTATTTAACATTTTCTGAGGTGATATAGATAAATCACGAAGCAGTTGTGCTCGACCTCCATGTTTGCACACTACTGAAAACAGAAAAGGGCCCATTTATTTTTCTAAGTCCCACGCTCTGACCAGTTTTGGATCTGTTAAGTTTGCAACGCCTCTCTCCTCCTCCTTCCCCTTCGACTGGGAAAGTTTCGCACGACCAATCGTAGCTCTATTTGAAACGGCTCCCATATTTCGCAGACTAATAGAAGACATCGTACCGCTGGTAAATCGTAACGAGATAAAATGTTTCATTACATCGCCATTAAAGAAATATTTTGTATTTTTTTATTATACACATTTTGGACTTCNTGTATATTCTTGACTTCAATAAACTTTACCATTCTCTATATTTAAACGACATCTCGAGATACGTTGTCTCGCAAGGTCTTCATAGGCAATGTAAACGATATTAGAGTATCTGTAAAAAAACGTTTGTGTAATACTGTGATAAAATATAGTTTTTAACAGAATTTGAATATAATTGCAAGATATCGTATGGATTTGGTATAATTCGAATCACAAATTACTTATAAATATTCCTATAATTTCTTATATTTATACAGTGTAGTAAAGAAATCAAATCTCATTGCCTACAAGTGATGTATATTGTCGAAAGTAATTTCACATAATTTGCTATTCTCTTAAGTTTTTCATAGATGTGAAAAGGAATTAAATAAATATAGAAAACGTTTGTCTCAAATATGAACTAATAACACAAAAGTTTAATTCTCGAGTTATAAATAATATAAAACTACTTAAGGAACAAATAAATTGCATCTTCTAGTCACATATTTTTCCACGATATAACAATTTGGGAGTAATCGTGAAACCTAAAAAAATAAACAGAGTTCAATAATATGAAAACCTCGTTTCAGATATGAACAAATAAAAAAAGAGAAATCCCTTTTATTTATTCCAATCAAATTGAAATGTATTAATTCATATTAATACCATAGGTTCTTTTCTTTATCTTTCTTCCTATTTCTTTCTTTCCTTCTTTCACTCTTTCTTTCTCTCACTTTTCTCTATCGTTGTTTTACTTTTTCTCTCTATCTTTCTTTCTTTCCCTCTCTCTTCACGTGTATTGTCTAACGTAATTTCACATAATTTGTGATTCTTTTGTTTTTTCATATATGTCAAAAGATATTAAATAAATATAGAAAACTTTTGTATAAAATATGAATTAATAACACAAAATTTTATTTCTCGTGTTATAAATCACATTAAACCACTCAAGGAACTAATAAATTACATGTTCTAATAATACAATGATCTACAATATAACACTGGTTGTAATCGTGCAGCATATAAAATCGTGATGCGAGATTAATATTACAAAAAACGTGTTTTACACTACAACAAATATAACTAAAACTGAAATCTCTTTCATTAATTTATTCAAATGAAATTGTGAAATACAACCACAGATTCTTTTCTTTCTTTGTTCCTACTTCTCTCTTTCTCCCTCTCTATCTCTGTCTCTCTCTTTCTAGGTATTACTGGTTGAAATTATTTCTTTCATCTACGACTATAAGAAGACAGGTTTGAAATACCTTATCTGATCAGACGACCTCGTGTTACGGGCTGGTGTGTCGTAATGCTACGTTGCCGAATTGACAACTTTACAGTGTTTGTTTGCGATTTTCCCAAGCAACGTGAGTGCACGAATTAAGGTTACGTTCATTACAGCTCCCAATCTGGTATTTCGAGCTGAATTGTGGTATAAATCATTTTCAAAAATCAGTTTACAAGTGTCACCGGGATTTGTACCCACTATGTGGGGACAGAACAATCATAGCTTTACTGTTCTCAGACAATTACACTTTTGCTGGAGGAGGTAAAATGTCTGTTGAAGAATTCGATTAAATTACAATTAAAATTATTTTATTTGATACCAGAACTTTGTAATGTTTTGTAATAACAAAGTGAAATTATACTTTGATTTTAAATTGAAGTCATCCTCAGTATTATTTTAATAATTCTGCATAATATCATTATTTATTATATCTTGTTGAAATAAATTCTTTTAACTGCGTTTGTAAGTAGTAATGTTTCCAATATCTTATCTTATCAGATAACCTCGTGATTCTCTGTGGAGGGTGAACCTATCTCACACGGACTGAGGGTAGTAATGCTGGTGAACTATTCTACTGCTATGAAATATAGAGAGGCGTTGCAAACTTAACAAATCCAAAACTGCTCAGAGCGTGGGACTTAGAAAAATAAATGGGCCCTTTTTTGTTTTCAGTAGTGTACATGCTCTTCTGCATTTTAAACAAGTCAAGTGAGTTTTTGAATGTTGTTTGATATATTATTACCTGATAGACAGAAATTTAATCTTGTTTTTTCATCATTATAATTCGTTATGTTGTGTTATGAATCAATTATAATTATAATATAGAAAACAATTATACATCTTTGTGATTTGATTACCTTGAATGCTGGTCCCTCCTTAACTTAAATGCTACTCATAAATCCCGTGTAAACATATCCTTAACCAATTTTAAAATTGTAATACCCTGTAATCTGGATTGTCGTCACTCAGCCGCCGAATTAAACTTAGAATAAAATAACGCAACATTTTTCGTTATCCGTCGCTCATTACTAGTACTTGCTGGTGCTAGTAGTGCCACTCTTTTGTGACTTACGGATTGAAGATTTTGTGGTGAATGCTGATACAGTTCTAGTAACACATTACATCATTTATCACTTGTCACCGTGCGAGGTCGTCTTGACAGGCCTCTCTCCACATCACATATATTCCATAGATCTCCAATTTACCGATGTGTCAATCACACGTTCTCATCTACACTATCACTGAATTGCAGGAAAATTTCGAAACTTACAGCACCACCTAATAATATGCTTACTCTCTTCAATTTTTAAACTTTTGTCCGTCATCTTAAAGTTGGTCTCTTACTCCTAACTCTGGTCACTAACAGCGTGATCGTCGATCCTTCTCTCATATTTTTTTTTTTTTTTTTTTAGAATTTAACATTTTAATAGGAAAACAAATTTTCTGAAATGATGTGAAATGTCATTATTACGAGCTAAGTAACTTTTAGGACACTGTACGCGTTTCTAGAATTTAGAGTTTCAAATAAAACCTTTTCGCGGCATTTCAGAATACTGCAGTCATTGTTGCGGCAATTATTCATCTCAGCTAGTTTCGTTCTCAAAGGTACATTGTGACTGCTCGTCATCAACATGGTTTGCTTGGGTAGTAGATGAATTACTCATAAATATTATTTACTGTCATAAAAGCATAAAAACTGCGTACTACCCTGTGCGGAGGCGGTAATCTCCGGAAGGGACTACCAGGAAACAGCAAGGGACCAACAAGTATGGATCAAGGGCAGTAGATTTAAGATATCAAATATGATATTTAAGAAATATGTGCTAGTTTCCATTTATTATTTTCAAAGTAAACCTCATATATTAAGTATAGTTAAAATTCGAAATAAATAATAATAAAAGTATTAAGGAAATTCTCGTTTATGTTTCAAATGCACGTTTACCCGAAGGAAAACCGGAGAAGAACCAGGGCCCTTAGCGCGGTGCGGTATAGGTTAGCAAATAATGCCGATTTTTAAATCTTGAATATAACCCTTAAAATCAATCAATTTTTAAACAGATGTTTATAAGATCAATTACAATCGATTTGTCGAAAATATTTGGTAAAATGTCCTCACCTCTCTAGCGAGATTTGCAGAAATTCAAATTAAGTACTCCTGGTTGTGCACCTGCAACCCGCATGGTACATATGTAATGCTCGTTGCATTTGGTTAGAAAAGTTTTTCGTATTTTTCATATTTCATTATATTATTTTATATTTGTGTATACAGATTTTTTTGGAAACTTCAAAGTTTGAAAAGACTTAACTAATTTAATTTAATAACTATATTTATACTTCGTTTTAATAATCAATGTTTATTCCGATAAGCACGAATTGAACTTATATACAATCATCTTTCTTAATGTCTGGACACTATATTACTTCTAAGATTTGTGGATTTCTTACTAATCTTTACTGTTTTTGGATGTTTCCTAATTAATTCTTTTTTCTCACCACAATTAAGTTTCTAACATTACTTTGTTTAACAAATATTATCAAAGCAGTAAAATTATTTACAATTTCTGACCATGATATTCTATATTGGAAAGAATAGCAAAACTCCAGCACATCTATCTCCTAGATAATAAATTGTTATTAAGTTCATATTTAAATTTTTCTCATGGCCGTCTCTTAAATTCGTATGTTGTTGGAATAGTATACTATATTTTTCTTCTAAATTTTTATTTACCAATGAAAATTTGGAAATAATCCATCAACGTATTTTAGGTAGACTTAGTATGTAAAGAAATGTTTCATTACATGGTGTTTCTTGTTACTCCAGTACTGCCAATTCAGTACATTGCAAACAATCTCTCAGGGTGAATTTTCTTTACAACATCCCCTTTTAAATCCCCCTAAAAACCTTTGGAAAATCTCTGTTCACTCGAAACAGCTTTCATTCAGCAGATTTTCCTATGGATAGTCAAGTAGGTGAACACTTTTATTGATTATTATAAATGAAATCTGCTCGCGTTTCTCTTAACGAATCTTTCAACTTAATTTATACACAAAATTTAAATTCCTGTCTTTTAAAATATTTCTCTAACATATCAGTTCTCCACTTTTGTGATAACTTTAAAAAAATGAAAATACACAATTAAATTTAATCATAAAAATGTTAGTGCTAGAATGAAAATTATCCACCTTGTTCTTTAGTTTCCGGAGAATTTAGTTTTGAATTCAGTTCTCCATTCATGCAGCGTGCTCCGATAATATCTACCAAACCCGCCGTAGCAATGAGACATTTTTCTGCCCGAGATGCATCATTTTTAAGATATAAATTATTTTCAAAATATATTTGATAAAATGACAGAACAAATTGTATTAAAATGTGTTTATGTAAGTAACAGAAACATGTCCCCATACAAACCTACAAAATTTATTTTAAAAATTTTGAAGCTCAATTTTGTACCAATTTGTAAATTACATTTATTACTTCTGCAGTTACCTAACAAACGTTAAAAATAAAACAGAATAACTCTCAGAAAGTAGCTAGTTTTTCCAATCTATTCGAATTTGAATATATTTCTAAACTTGATAAGTTCATCATTTACTTTGTATGATGTCGTTGAAAACGAGCTTGTAACTAGTTTCCATGACAAGTGATCCTCTGCTATTCACTCCAGAAATGCGATACCAGAGTAGAATGACATGTGGCAGATGGGAGATGCGCGTGGGTTGATAATGTATGAAAGGCGTTGATACGAACATATCTGGAGTTAACTTGATCGAACTCAGAACCACGGGTGTGACAACACTATTTAGGTCACGACAGAATCAAACGCATCGTATTGATGATGGATGAGGACGCTTTGTCACAGACATAAATCGCGTCAATACGACAGACAATTGACGTGGAGGTCCCCCTTCAATTCAAAATATCATTTTTAGTGAAGTTAAACAAACAAGTATTACTTTGAGAAACATGTCCCCGTTAAATGTTATTTTGTAATTAATCTTTTGTGATTAAACTTTTTAATTGCCGAATATTAATTTTATTAATACTTTGAAAAATGGAGAATTCACTTGTATTATTTAAAGAAAATTGCTATTTCAAAGATTTAACATTAAACTAAAAAACTGTAATTATTCTTTAAATCATGTTCGATATACGAAGACTTTGTCGTGGTGGATAAAGCGCAGTGCCATATTCTCTTCTAATGTTCTAAGGAAGCTTCGCACGGGATACAGAAATGGGGTTGGAAATTTCTCATTCCCGACGAGAGCGATAATTAAGTAATTGAGAATATTTTACCTCAGATGGTCGAATAATAATTGAAATACTAGTTAAGATTGTGCGAGCCCGTAGACACACATGAGCACGTGCCTTACCGGAACTACATTCGACTTGGCATAGAGCAAGTAAGCAAATGAAAAAAAATGACATAATTCTACAAATATTCGATAAAAATTTCAAAGAGTAGACTAAACTTAATATAATTGAAAATATGAAATGGATAACGCACCTTGCTAGGAGTGCTATATAAAGTATTAAAGGGAAATGTCCTATGTTTAAGTACTTGTACATTGTATATTAGCAATGTGGGCAAGTATGATATGTAATGTAGCGTGTTCGATTGAATGCTTCATGTTGAGTAATACATAGTAAGCTCAATAGGGTGAACTCATCACGCAGACCACATGGGACAATAACAAGAAGATATTATTAAATATAATGAATGAGCTAAGCATAATTGCACCGACATGTGAATTCAATGACGAGGTGATTGACCTTTAGGTACCTTCAATAGAAATAAAAATATTGTTTTACAAAGAAATGATGTAAAATGAGTTCCCTAATAAATCCACCAAAAAATCTAACCTAAACAAACAAGAAATCATCTACACTCAAACACTAACATAAACACACGAAAAATAATCTAAACCCAAACCCTATTCTAAACACATGAAATTACCAAGATGATCCTCCACTAGACATGAGTGATGACAATATCAAACTAACAATTAAGCTACACAAAATTTTAATGATTAATCTAGAGTTGACAAGGAATATTGTCCGTGATGGGACGTTTGTTGTACGCGGTGTGTGTTTTAGTAGTAACTACACGGACTCGTTGGTCTTTGCCAGGATGTATTTCATGAACGATAACAAGGCGGCTCCATTGGAAGGTGCGAGTTAAATTTGAGTAAAACAACTGGTCCAACATCAATGTTCGGTGCTGGTTTGTGGATAAAACCACTTCCTTCTACGTTGTAGAATTTTTAGATATTCGTCCGACCATCTCTTCAAAAGTGAAGTAATTAAAACTGAAATTCTACTCCAATGTGATTTGATTGAGATGCTATTAGCTGTTTGGGGGTCAGAAATGATACAGACTAATAACCTACCTATAAAGAAATGACCTGGTGTTAAAGGTTGTAACTGCTCCGGTTGATCAGTGAGTAGGTCCAATGGGCGGGAATTGAGAATTACTTCGAAAGAAGCCACTAGAGTGTAAAGTTCTTCAAAAGTAAACAACTGATTATTAGTTACTCGCTTGAGGTGAGTTTTCAAACTCTTAATATTGGCTTCCCAAAGCCCTCCGAAGAGGGGTGCGCAGGGGTTTTGAAGTTCCATTGTATCAAAGAAAAGGAACAATGATCCGTTATTTGCTGTTGAAAATTCTGAGATTTAAAAAAAATATTTTAAAATGCGTTCTGTGCCTTTTAAGTTGATTCCATTATCGGAATATATAAGTAGTGAAATTCCGCGACAACTACAAAATCGCGAAAAAGATGCAAAAATGCTTTAGTGGATAATTCAGAGACAATTCCACAATGAACTGCCTTTGTGACTAAACATGAGTGAAGCGATGTAAGGTGTAGTTGTAGACTTCGAGCGCGGTCCACCGTATTTAACGGTGAAGTCAACGCCTACATTAGTTAATGGAAAGGCGGATGTGACCCTGGGTGCTGGAAGTTGACTTCTTTTTTTGCTCTAAGGCGCGTGCCTTTGTTTTAAAACAAATCACACAATTCTTTAGAACATTGCATACCGCTGTACTTAGTCTAGGAACCTAAATGAAAGTTCTCATGTCATTCATGACCGTTTGAATGCCAGAGTGCAGAAGACGTAAATGTGTCTGGTGAATAAGTAACGTGGACAAGATATGTTTGGTGGCATAATGATCTGATGTTTAGCATCAAATTCAAGTTGAGAGTTCTCCAGTCTACCCCCGACTCTTAAGAGTCCGTCTGAATGCAAAAATAGCGCTAGAGAGGTGATGGAACTTGATTTTGAAACAGGTTCTCCGTCAGAAAACTCGGAAAGTTCCTGCGAATAATCTTGTGCCTGAACTGCTTTGAATAAACAATTTCTTGATTGAATTATTTCCAGATCAGTTAAAGAGGAAGTGAGATGTGGAGTTACTTTACGAACATTGTTAATGAAAAAAAAAAAAAAATAAGCGAGAACTCTGAATAATGTTGTAAAAGATGAATATCTTAAAATTAAATCAAGTATTATACTAGAACCAATGGCGCCCGAAACTAAAGATTTTTGGACTTCTAAAGGTTTTGATAAAAATGATTTTGACGTGACGGACTAATGCTCTGAAGTTTTAAGTAGAAGAACAAGACTACCACAATGAATTTGATTTAATTGATGAAGAAGTGGTTCCTCTAGAAATAATGTCAGCGGGATTGCTCGCTAAGGGAATATGTTTCCAGGTAAACTGATTTGTCTGCTCATGAATGACTGAAACTGTGTTCGCAATATAAGTTTTCCAATTCCTGGACGGCGATGCTATCCAGGTGAGGACGTTTATGGAGTCTGTCCGTAAGACAATGTTAGCAATAGAAATATTAATTATTGGTACGACCTTAGTAATGAGCTTGGATAATAAAACTGCAGCGCATAACTAAGCCCGGAATTGATTGTGCTTTCACATAGGCGACTCTTGACTTAGCACTTAGTAAATGAGACATGAGTGGTTTTCTAGTGTCATGAGAGATAAGATAAATACATGCACTGTAGGCCTTCTCACTTGCATCGCAAAAACGTGCAAGTGGTAGACATTAACTTTGACTGGTCTCACTTGTCTAGGAATAGATAATTCGTTGAGTGGTTGTAATTCAAAATAAATGTTTCCACTCACTTGTCAAAGGAGGAGAAAGGTGTCATCCCAGTTAAGTTTAAATCCCCATAGGTTTTGAAAAAGTATTTTACAAGTTACTGCACCTGGAGCAATTAACCCTAGAGGATCAACAATGGAGGCTATTTTTCATTATAAAAATCTTTTGTAAAGTTCTCGGGGAGTAAAATGGTTGGAAGCTAAGTTGAAATGTATAAGTAATCATTAGTCGTGTTCCACAACAGACCTAAGGCATGCACGTAGGATTCAGAAGTATCAAATTCTAAAATTTCATTACCTTCTGGATTTTGAGAAGAAATTTGATTTAGAATAGAAGGGATATTTGAAGCCCATATACGTAAATGATATCCGCCCTTAGGCAATAAGAGATAGCATTTTGTGCCTCGATAAGCGTTTCTGCTCCTGAAATACAATCATCAACATAAAAGTCTCTCTGTACAATAGTAGGGGCCATAGGAAGTACTTTTCCTTCATCATGAGTTAATTGAATTAGAGCTCTAGTTGCTTGGTATGAGGCAGACGCTGTACCGTAAGTGACAGTGTTCAAATAATAGTCACGCACTGGTTCGCGCGGGGAATTTGTCCATAAATTTCATTGATGATATGTCTTCAGGATGAATAAGTATTTACCGATACATTTTCTCTTTTTCTGAGATGAAACAATAAGGAAATGTATCAAACCTAATTAATATAGAAAATAAGTCTTGTTGAATAACAGGACCAACAAGAAGATTTTCATTAAGTGATTTTTTTAGAACTAGATGGAGCAGCTGAGGCATCAAATACTTCTCTTAATTTTGTAGTCGTGCTAGTGGCTTTGAATACCGGAAGATGGGGAATATGATACCGTGGCCTTGTGGCATCAAATAAGATAGGACTCATATGACCTAAAATTCATGTTCATTCATGAAGTTGATATACTGTTCTTTAAGTGAGGCGTCTTTGTTAAGACGTCTTTCAAGAGAATAAAATCTACGTAAAGCAAGATGTCGTGTAGAAGGGATTGTTGCGTCAGCATATTTCTTGGGAAGTCGTACTATGTATCTGCTATAAGGGTCGCGAGAGTGATTGTCGAGAAATGATATTTCATATAATTCCTCTTCCTGAGTTAAAACCCCGTCAGAAAGTTCTTCTAATTTCCAAAAGCTCTCAAATTATAAATTAATACTTGTCTCGGGTTCACTTAGAAATGTAAATAAACAAGATGTAAATAAACTTAGATTGCGTGTCAGTAGGCACCTGACCTGATACAATCCATCCCAACTCTGTGTTTTGAAGAAAAGGATATAATTTAGAGGGCACCAATATTGAATAAAAAACTTGAGCGTCTAGAAGCAAGTCAGTAGATTTTATTGAATTGAGGATCTGCGTGAGACAATTCCGAAGCAGATTCCACGATTTTATATCAAATGTGACACGAGGTAAACTCAAAGGAATTGAAGAAATTACGGTAGAGCGTATTGAAGTATACCATGGCGTCCATCGTGATGCTAAATTTAATTGTATTTCAAAAGAAGTATACGTCTGATTACCATCTGAATTATTAATCAATGAAGAGGCGGATTTTTCCTTCAGACCCAAAGCAAAGGCACATTTTTCAGATATGAAATTATGCGTACTAGACGAATCAAGGATAGCAGTGCATGGGACGCGTAATTTATTAGAATTTGTAACTAAGACAATCACAGTAGCCAGCAACGTCTGATCTTTCTTGTTAAGTATGTGATCACAAACTCCCCTTTGCTGAATGACAGCTGGAGCAGGCTCTGGTCGCATGAGATCATGCGTCACCATTAACAGTCTGTCGCTGAAAGTTTGGGTCGTGCAGAAGAGTGTGGTGGTATTTTTTACAAATCAAACAGGTTCGTTGTAAACAAAGGTGATTAGAGTTATTATGTCTCAAACAATTAGTACATAATCGCTTGTTTGGTCTTGACACGGTGATTCGAAACGGTTAAGTTAATAAATGATGAACACGTGTTCATGTTATGAACCCCGGAACACATTTAATAAAATTGAAACAATTATTTCCCTTGTTGGTACGTGGAGAGGAAATTTCCTGCTTGTTAGTTTTATTCACAGACTAAATGTAGAGAGCTTTATGCTGCCTTTCCAAGAATTTAATGAGTTGACCGAAAGTAGGAAGTTCTGCATCTAACACCTTCTCCCATTCTGCTTTAATGGTGGAGTCGAGATTTTCTAACATGAGTTGCATTAACAAAAACTCATCAAGGGGAACTTCTAAATTTAAATTCTTAAGTGCTTGCCGATAACTGATAAAATGATTTAAGTTCTCTCTGAGAGAACCCGGAGAGCCGCTTGTAAATTTAGGAGATTTGAACAAGGCGGTGACGTGCGTAGAAACGAGACGCCTCTTATCTTCATACCTATTCGTTAATAGCTGCCCAGCGGTCTCGAATCTTTCGCTGGAGACTGCTACATTCTGAATAAGATCATACGTTTCACCTTCTAATACTGAATTTAAGTAATTTAATTTAGCAGTATTCCTTAGGGCAGTTCCGTTAATGACAAGATATTGGGTTAATTTTCGCAATCTTTTTCAGTCAGCAAAGGTTCCATTGAATTTCGGCAAGACTATATCAGGTAGTTAAATACTGCATTGACGCGCTGATTCATGGCAGTCGGAGGAACCGTTGCTGCACGCGTGGAGTGAGGCAGCGTCATTTCTTAATTGCTCCATAAGTTCTTCCATATTTCCTTAAAAGAAAAATATTTTATAACAAAATCCTCGCGCACTTCTAGATCATCGTAAGATCTTCTAATTCTGTTCACGCATGATCAAATTCCTGAAAGATGGTATTCAAACTAGTTAGATGTGCCGCGAAAGTTTTATATTGAGCAGAATCATTGACGTCACGATTGTTAGAAAAAAATTCTCGTGAATAGAGAATTTCTTGATTGCCATGTCTCTGGACTTAATTAATTGTTCTCGCAAATTCTCTGATAAATCAGGTTGCCGTTTGCTGCTACGAGGAGCCAATTTTTGTAGTATTAAGCAATTTAAATTAAATGAATGTAAGTGACCGCGTGACTCCTAGTCGCGAAGTATTAAAGCAACTCGACAACCATAATTTATCTTAGCGTAGCACGAATTCAAAATATCATGTGCATTGTCGTCAACAAAGGGAAATATTACACACACTACAAACTAAACACATCAATTATCACCGAAGTACCAAATACACACATATTAAATACACACGTTTAAAAATTATAAAAAGAAAAAATATGTTAAACAGATAATTTATAGATTCATGAATTATATATTTTGAGAGTACAAATTATGAAACGTTATTTTAATAGTAATGCTTCTTAATTATTTATTAAAATCAAGATACCAGATTATCCAAAGGTCGAAGCTGATTCATATCCGGCAACCGGAAGAATCAAATTTCTGTAGCGTGAGCCGTACCTCTAAAACACTCTGGAAGCTATGAGAGTGTATTTTATCTTGATTTTAATAATTTAAAGATCTTTGTAATTGGAGGACCACATAGATTACCATTATTTTATATAAAAATAAACAATAATTTAATTGTTTTACAAAGAAATTACACAACATCACGTTCCCAAATAATCCCACCAAAAATTTAACCTAAACACACAAGAAATCAATGGACATACACGTAAAATATCTAAAATTAAAACTTACATGTAAACACATGACATTAATTTAAAGATAAAAGAGGCATGATTATGTACAACAATGTTCAGTTAAATGTTATTGTATTCGTAAATGAAGGGAGATTGAATTGATCATGAAAAATTATATTGTTCGTTAGATTTTCACTGGTCAGTGAAAGGTATGTGAGCTCATAGTTACGTTCTTGTAGCATTTGCCGACGCTGAGTTGACGAACAGACTCCCAGACAGTTGGAAGATGCAGGAGGCATCGACGGTGTAGGGATACATCAATAGTATTTAAAGTTACTATGATCACACTGTTTCTATGATCACAATAAAACCATATTCACGACAGTTCCAAATAGTCAATTCACATGGTTAAGGGAAAAGTTTTACTTCACACACAACACGATTCACAAAATGTTCATGACCGACGCGGTTATGGCTCGATGTTGACTCGACGAAGTCTGAAGAAAGAGTGATACTTGTGCTAGTGGCTATGGGATCTTCCCATGATAACTCTAGTGAAAACACTCCACGCAAAAACCTTATTATTGAATTGTTCGGGTGCGAATTCAAGAATTCGATACAAATTAAAGACCTGATTCAATATTACATTAAAATTAGAAAATTGATATTCAAAATTTGAGATGATTTTCCATGTCATGAATAAGTAATTATGTATTATCTATCATCATCATAATGAATTTAATAAAAAAAATTATTGTCAAAAAAACAGTACAAACTGCGTATGACCCCGTGGAGGACAATATACTAATTTACTCTCTGGAAGCAAGCAAGGGACATCCCATATATTCCGATCAAGGGCCCTAAAGCAGAGGCGGATTAAAAAATTTCAGCAAACGTTCCTAGATAAGATAAAATCTTAGCTGCGAGTTNTGTAATTGTTTGTAATATTACGCAAAAAATTACATGTACAAGTTATTATCGAACTATAGATTATTCTGAGTATAGTGTTTAAAAATCATAAGAGATGAAAAAAGAACACTAAATTCACGATTCATTGTTACAATAAACACGCTCCTAGACAAAGTCTAGAGAACCTGTATAAGAAAGCCGCCTCTACCCGAATGAAAAACCGAGAAAAACCCGGGCCAGGATGGGGCTACAGAATTAATGTACACAACANGTGCCAATGTTGAGTACACATAAAACTAAATTAATATGAGACATACGGCAAAACAACCATGCAAGAAAATAGTTTTAGAAATTACTATAAGTTATTTAAAAAGTACTACAGCAATGGCGTGATAAAGCACAAGACGAATTTAGCTTTTGTTAAAATCAATAAATTCTTTTACATTGTAGAAGCACTGGTGCAGGAGATAGTTTTTAACCAAGGATTTGAAGATATTCAATTTCATAATGTCTTTTATATTCTTGGGCAGGGAATTATATAGAACGATTCCCGAATGATAAGGTCCTTTTTGGCAAAGAGTTGTTGACACTTTATGGCGATGAATATTATTCCTATTACGAGTATTGTGTTCGTAAACGAGACTGTTTCGTATAAAGCAAGGGTGGTGCTTCAGTAATTCGGTCTTAACAAACACGACCGTTTCATAAATATAAATGCAGGGAAGTGTTAAGATATTTAATTCCTTGAATAAAGGTTTACAA
>NNCF01127070.1:902009-940495 GCA_002313205.1 Laupala kohalensis | reverse complement strand
GAACTATCCTCTTCTGAATACTGAAAGTTTGAATACTCTGACCGGAATTACCCCAGAAGGTAATGCCGTAACGTAAATGGGAGTACACGTTGGCAAAATATACGCAACGGGAAATACGTGAACTAACTAGGTTAACTAAGTTTTGGAATGCGTAACACAATTTGCTTAATTTGGAATTAACATTGTCAACGTGACAATTCCATTTGAGGCTGTCTTGAATATGGAGACCTAAGAATTTTGTATTCGTAACAGTTTTTAATTGTGTTCCGTTTAAAGAAAGAGAAACCTGGGGTAAAGATTTTGTGATACTATTGTGAAATGACATAGACACTGTTTTGTCAGTGTTTACAATGAGACGATTTGCATGGAACCAAGTCGAAAGGTTAGACAAAACTTTTTGAGCATTGGCGTGTTTACATAGTAAATTAGTGTCATCAGCAAAAAGAACCATTTTGCAATCTGATGTGGATGATGACATGTCGTTCACATACAATAAAAAGAGTATAGGGCCGAGAATTGATCCTTGGGGTACTCCGCAAGTAAGTGGCTTTGTTTCTGAAAGACAACGCTCAAATATTTTATTTTTAGTATAGGATATTAGGATTTTAGGAAGGAAAATATGGCGCTTGTAGTGGAAAAGGATTTCCTAAAACCGTGTTGATCGTCAGAGAGAATGTTATATTTTGATAAAAAATCTAGAAGACGCTTATAGAACAATTTTTCTAGGATTTTTGAGAAAGTGGGTAGTAGAGATATTGGTCGGTAATTTCCAATATTAAGTTTGTTTCCTTTCTTGTGTAAAGGTTTCACTTTAGCTCTCTTAAATATATTGGGAAACACCCCTTCCGATAAAGAACTATTAAAAATATTTATGAGTGGATTTAATATAGCATGGGACGAAAATGTAACAATAAACTAAGGTAAATCATCTACGCCTGTTAAAAATTTGTTTTTTTAATGAGCTGATGATTCTCATGACTTCACTGGCGTTAGTTTCGGAAGTGAACATAGAATTGGGTATGTGGGTGGTAATAATTGGAGGACATTGATTTGGATATATTGAGTTCGTTATTTTACCAACTTCTGAGAAGTGAGAATTAAACAAATTTGCGATGTCCTGAGGATTTGTTACGATTTTGCCATCGTTTAGTAAAGAAACATTTTCTTCGCGATTTTCAGAAGTTAACGTGTAATTTTTAACAATATTCCACATGGTTTTCATCCGGTTGTTCGATTTTAGTATATGCCTGTCGTTTTCCATTACTTTAGTTGCATAGACTACTTTTCGAAGATATGTCTTATATTTAAGAAAATAATTATGGAAATCGGGTGGTTTGTTATATCGTTTTGAAAGATAATATATATGGCTTTTGTTTTTTGAAGAAATCCTTATCCCTTGGGTGATCCATCTATTGTATTTTTTTTTGTGTTTATTAACTTGCGTTTTATGGGAAAACTAGAGTTGTAATGTTTTAGGAATGTTGAGATAAATACATTGAATTTGTCGTCGGTGTTTTGGCAATTGTAAACATCTTTCCATGTTTCTTCACGCAAATAATTTATAAATATGGATTTATTTATGTCATTAAACTCTCTTGTAAATTTGTAAAGGATTTTAAGTGGTTTTAGTTTATTATTAATAGTCAATAAGGGCTCTAATGACCTTTGATGTTGACGAGCCCTAAAGCCCCACAAAAAAAAAATCAAAAAAAATAGTCAATACTTGATCAAGGTGATCACTGTATCCGGCGATACGAGATTATTATTAATAGTCAATACTTGAGCAAGGTGAACACTTCAGAGAGATACGAGATTCCATTGTTGACTATAATTTGATCTAGCAATGTTTGCGATGTGCCGGTGAGGCGAGGGGGTCGTTTATCGTAGTAATAAGGTTGAAGGAGTCGATAAGATTCCTGAATCGTTTAACTGGTGAGTGTGCAGAGTCGGATTGCACATTGCACATTGTACTCAGGTAATCGATGTTGAAATCGCAACAAATAACGATAGATTTAGTATATTTATATGTGATATGTTTTAAAACAATTTCGAAGTTCCGAAAAAATATGTCAAGATCTGATTATGGAGGTCTAGAAATACACAAAACAACAATACCGGTGTCGGACAGATAACTGCAGGAAATTCGAACACACTATCTACGCAGTAGTTCTCGTAGCCTGTCAGTGGAGAAGATAAAATATCATTACGAACGTAGTTACACGTACCTCTGTGAGGATTTTTGCCTTTAAAATTTTGTCGACAGTAAGAACTTGCTAAATAATAATTAGAAATAGCTGTATTGTTGATGTTCTTAGTTGAAAGCGTATGCTCTGTGAGGCATAGCAAATCGAATCGACTTTCGTGTACCAGAATTTCAATGTCTGACAATTTGTTTGAAAGGGATTGGACATTATGAAGAAATATAATTATTTTATTTTTGTAAAAAGTTTGTGACTCACTAGAAATGGAATCGACGTTAGATTGTGGAGAGGAATTGGAAATTGGTAGAGCTTCTAGTTCCGGATCAAGCCCGCATACTGCACCTGAACGCGATTGTCACCTTCGAGTACCACATCGTACTCCTGAGCGCAAGTTGTAACTGTGTATGGGGGCGGCAGGAGGAATAGATGAGGACGTGCGAGATGAAGAAGCAGTAGGTGAAAGAACGGGGACAGGAGAAGAAATGGGTGTCGAGATAGGAAGAGGAGATGGTTATGAGGTAGGAGCAGGAGGAGGAGATGAGGTAGGAGGAGGAGATGAGGTAGGTGCAGGAGGATGTGTAGAAGTGGGTAGTGGGGCAGGTGGATGATGAGAGGTCAGATGTGAAGGTAGAAGAGAACCGAAGTGCTGTTTCCCAGACGGTCTCAGGTGTAAACCGTGCTGGAATTTTCACAAATCAAATGTCTGTGTGAGAATAGAACTCTGTAATTGCAGATTGACTTAGTTAAACCTTTTAGATCTATTTATAGTATTTGATAATATTATTAGCTTCTAGTGGAAATGCACAAACATTATTTTTTCACATTTGACATACATTTCGAAATGATCGTGCACGTATAGAATTGAAAGCACCTGAAGCGATGAGTCAACTCTCGTTTGCATGTGAGTTCTGCGCAAGCGTAGTTCTGCAAAATTAACATTCCCGCCTTGAAGATACAGTATATTCTTCAGTAACCGGCTGGAAGTCGTGGTGTAAACAGCGAAATTATCCAAGGTGTTACTCCCTCGCAAAAGGGTAGTTTAAACTTACGCCACAAGGCCGCCAGTAACCGGTCTCAAGGCTATTAGCTTTCGAAGGAAATATTTGAGAATTCCTGCGTCAGAGCCCGCGGCGATAGCTCGACCTTTACAGTCGAATAACGATGGTAGTTCATCTGTCTCTTTTTTTATTGTATATTTTAGGGCTGCTTTTTTACGAGCAACGAGGGGAAGACTGAAAAATACGTATTGTATCTTATAAAAAAATTTTAATGCTCATTTTTTCATATTGAAACATTTATTTAACATTCACATTATAAATATTGTGAATTATTTCTTGATTGAACTTATTATTGGCAAGGCAATATAAATTCTTCACGACACTGAAATCTTATTTTTTATAAGCTCCAATGAGATTAATTCTGCTTTTTAACAAAAGTTAAATTCGTCTTGTGCTTTATCACGCCATTGCTGTAGTACTTTTTAAACAACTTATAACAACTTCAAAAACTATTTTCTTGCATGATTGTGTTGTCTTATGGCTCATATTAATTTAGTTTTATGTGTACTCAACATTGGCACGTTTGTGTACATAAATTCTGTAGCCCCATCCTGGCCCGGGTTTTTCTCCGGTTTTCCTTCGGGTAGAGGCGGATTTATCATACAGGTTCTCTAGGCTTTGTCTAGGGGCGGGTCTATTGTAACAATAAATCGTGAATTTAGTGTTATTTCAATTTTTAAGCACTATACTCAGAATAATCTATAGTTCGATAATAACTTACATGTAATTTTTTGCTTAAAATTACAAACATATTGACATTCTATTAGTATTATAACTCGCAGCTAACTTTTTATCTTATCTAGGAATTTTTGCTGAATTTTTTGAATCCGCCTCTGCCTTAGGGCCCTTGATCGGAATTGATGGGATGGTCCCTTGCTTGCTTCCGGAGAGTAAATTAGTTTTTTTCCCTCCACGTGGTCATACGCAGTTTGTACTGTTTTTTGACAATAAATTTATTTATTTATTTACTTTAACAATAGCTGTGTTTTTTATTTTTGAAGTGATATTCTTGATATTCATTTCTTGTTAAAAACCTGCTCCAGATTAACTACAGCGAACGCTGTGTCGAGATACGCTGTTTTGGCAGATATTTTGTGTTTTTTGTGTCGAACAACATATATTACTCATTGCAGTTTTTTCTAATGCAGGGAATTCATTAGGCCCTTTGACCAGAACGATTTTTTAAAATTTTTTTCTTTACTGCAATTCATTCATAATAACGATTCAATTTAAACTCGATTCTAGCACGGTAGCGTGCATTATCTCTGTAAACTTATCTCGACCCCGATAATTCTCCGGTTCTATGACTGAATGGTTGGGATCCTGCTTACATCTTGTGTGTAAAATAGCTTATACTCGTTGTGTTTTCACATTGTTATTTAACGACAACTAACTTTTTTATTTCATCTGTTTTTACGTAAAGTTTATTTATCAAAGTTTGAGTTTATTTGAATGCGTCGGAAATTTTTGAAGGAAAGAGTTGTTAAAGGAACACTAAATTGCCAAACGAGTAAATTATTAAGATTGTTAAACTTCGAAGAAGAAGAAGAAGTTATACCATTTGTATAAAACTTGTTTATTCCTAGTTTAATGACGCGATTAATTTTTGTGACACTAATTTGGTAGGCTTTTATCAATCATCCGAATCTTTAGTTTTTTACGGAGGTATCACAATTTGACATATGATTTTGAGTTCTGGTTTTTATTCGACGGCGGACTGTGATCCTCATAATGGCGTTCGCGTCGCCTCCGACCAGCTCGTTAATTTTGCTCTCCAATATTACTTCTTGGATGGATTGTAAAGAAGAAAATGTTTGATGTCATACTGAATGTTACACAGCTTTAGCTGAATGTTACATAGCTTTACTTTACGACATTCCTCCATTCTCACAATACTCTTGAGTACAAAAAATTTTAATTTTTTAGGTTATTTAATAGATGATGAGTAAAGTAATAAAATACTCTTTAGTAAATCTTCAAGTTCATTATTCAAATCCTTTTCGACGTTTGCATTAGAAGTGGTACAATTCGCCATTTACCATGTATGCATTATTTATAAATGACCTTTTACAATATTATTCTTTTTATATGATATTAAAGTAATTACGCAGACTGTCAAGTAATCGTGTTACGGGATTCGTGTCATGCCATTTACCATTTAAGTTAACAAAGAGCATTGAGATACATATTTTAACCTCAGCAATTGCTTGAAATTGTTATAGTTACATTAAAGTTTTAATAAATAACCAATACTTTTGAAACAAAAATAAAAATTTCATAATCTACAAAAACTTGTCACTACTGTCATATTTTTATTAAATTTATACTCTCGTCGCATAAATGGTACTTGAAGTCAACATCTCTCATGCTTCTCTTTTTCAAACATTGAAAATAATTTAAGCGGTTTTCACTATGGCTTCAATGGTATATAAAATTTGTGCTTCCGAGTAATATATTAAATGTTCTCATTCATAAAAGTACCCCCAACAAAATTTAAAAAACAATTTTTTTAAATATGAAAAAAACGGCTCAACAAAATTTAAAAAACAAAGACTAATTTGTACTTGATTATCTCATCTGTCATTTTCATTGTCTGTACCATCTATATACTATTCCAAAAAACTAATTTTAACTAGATTTTTAATATTAGGTAATTACTAAATAATTTTCAATTGTATTTATTCAGAGTGAAATAAAAGAGAAGGAAGAATTCAGGGTAAGCAAAGTTTATTTTATTTAAGGGCGTTTTACTTGCATGGAATTGTGATGTTTATGTACATAACTAACTGCAAGCAACATTTTTTAAAAAATTTCTGAAGACTTGTTGAAGAATTTCATTTGTAAATTGAACTCAGTATGTGAGTTAGACAGTCGAGAAATAATTATTTGTCAGTTAACTGCTTTTGAAAGTTCGGGTGAAATGTTTTGTGCCTAAGTTTGGTAATTAAATGAGGGTAAAATTGTGAGTGTGAAAAAGTATTGTGTCACATTCAAGAAAATTCTTCCTATGCCTCAACTACTTTACGATACAGACCTTCCAGTTAAAGTCACGATCAACAGTAAAAATATTCTATAATGTGACGATGTTGAATTGCATTTTAATAATTTAAAATTTTGGGTCCGTTTGAATATTAAGTTTTTCAACCAGGGGTCCGTTTTACAAGAGTACGAGTTTGTAAGTATCGAATTTTCATAGGTTAGTGAAATATCCAGTTAGCGTCTCACATTGGTACACTTGTAAACTAGTAATTACAAGTGAATGTTTTCAATTTTGCGAGTGTTTTACTTGTAACCCATTAACACTGTTAGGTTACTAAAAACTGCAGCTTACAAACTTGTAAAATAATCTTATCAAGTGTTTCTTACCAAGCTATAAACGTGGATTAATAGTGTTACAAGAGTAGTTTTATTAATATGCAGTGTTATAGTATATAGTTCTCAAGACGTAGCCCAAAATTTAAACTATTGTACGAAAATAGAGTAATATGAACATAATGTCACATTAAATGCTTAACATCGAAGCACAATACTAGAAAAGTGTTTTCCGTGTTAAATGGTATACACAACTAGCTCAAAATTGTGGGATAGTTTTCATTTCATTCCTAGAAACAGATACCGCTGACTATACGCAGTTGAATTTAACGAACGCTTCAGAATAATGTTTGTAAAACTGGAAGAAAAATAGGAACATAAGAAAAAAACGTATTATTAGGAAAGAACAGTCTTTATTTTACTATTTATTTTAACTCCGTTGTCATTATTTTAGCTTAGTTATTATCACGCAGTTTGGAAAATACGGAATTTGCGAAATATTACGTAACATAGTCAAACGAGAAAGACTGGACTGTCCCCAAATGCTTGTTACAGATAAGTTTGAGGATACTCGACTTGTTACCAACAAGTTCTTCTTACTGGCAGGTTAGTGCAAACTTCGTGAAACGATTGTAACTAAGTATTGGTGTTATATGTATTGCCCGTAACAACTTGTTACGAAAAATACTTTCACTTTAGTGAAACGGGCCCCAGATGAATAAATAAATAAATAAACTTTAATGTCAAAAAAGCAGTAACAACTGCGTATGACCATATGGATGATAATAAACTAATTTACTCTCTAGAAGCAAACAAGGGACTATCCCATCAATTCCGATCAAGAACCCTAAGCCAGAGGTGGATTTAACAATTCAACATACTCCTAACGATAAAAAATAGTTCGACACGGGTTATAGTATTAACATAATGCCAACAAATATTGTATTTAATAAAACACAAAAGAGTCATTTCACAAGTTCGTATTACTATCAAACTATAAATCATTCGGAAAGTATTGTTGATAATTCGTAACTATTAAATAACACTAAATTCGCTAATAAATATAGCAATTGATGCCGTTTTTAGACAAGAGCCCAGCGAATCTTTAAAAAAAAAACCCGCCTCAACCCGAAGGAAAACCGGAGAAAAACGTAGGTCAGGATGGAGCTACAGAATTATTGTACACAAATGTGCCAGAGTTAAGTACATATACAACTATATTTATATGAATAATAAGATACAAGCATGCAGGAAAATAGTTTTGAAATTATGTTATTTCTAAAGTACTACAGGAATGGCGAGATAAAGTACAAGATGACTTTAATTTTTATTAAAATCAATAAATTCTTTTACAGTTTAGAAACACTTGTGCAGTAAGTAGCATTAAACCGCGGATTTGAAGAGATTCAATTTCATAATATCTTTTATATTTTTGGGCAGGGAATAATATAGAACGATTTCCGAATGATATCCGATTCCCTTTTTGGCAAAGTACGGTTGACACTCGAGGGCGATGACTCTCTGATTACTAATAGTGTAAGAATGAATCAACGTAATAGAGCGAATTTCGCTTGAAAGCAAGTACAGTGTAGACGTAACCTATACAAATAATTTAAATAATCTAAATAAAATTTGGAATCGAGAACTCAGGTAAAAAATTTTGAATTGAGATTGGAAATTTTGTGTCAATCACTAATAATGAGAGAAATTGAATTTTGGTGGATGAATCGAGGTATTAGATCATTTACACCAACACGCACGTCGGATCCCACAAACCAACACAAAGGGGTTATTATGATGTGAGGTCAGTCATCAAAGCATCCATAGTAATTTTTGTTTATGTTGTCGGAGTCTGTGTGTCCCAGAGGTTACGGTAGGCGAGCTTTCTAGTCGCGCCACGGACTGCCTACCCTAGCTGAAAACCTCACCCGTTCGCCAATCGGAGAGTCAAACTTGCGCTTTCCTCTCTGTTAGTAGAAAGAATGCTTCTATTTCACCTCTATAATTTCGGTACTGTGTGGAACATTTTTCCTTGTTCTTCGATATAACAGTGCTTGTGATTTTCATATTGCATATCAATGAGACATGCGTCGAAATTCATTTTGAATATGTTAGATTGTAATTCTTTGAAATGCATTTTGAATGTTTAGAATTATACGACTATTGAATAAAAGATTTATACTTGAAATATCGCGGACTAAACGTTTCTCTGTCTTTTCTCTCCTGGCCCGAACAAAACGGCTGTTTCTTATTCTCTTAGTCACGCGTTCTGCATTTTATTGCCCAATTTCCTCTTATGACGATGCAATACAATGCATACGCCATAAATCCGAATATATAAAAGAATCATCGTTTTTGGACAGCCCGTTCTCTATATTTCTTTTACATGCTTGCACAATTGTTTCCTGTGTTTTTTTGTGGATGATTTACCCATTTTGTACTTTTCAATCCAATTATTTCGTGCAATTGTCATGAATGCTACGATAAAAAACTAAATTAATGTATATTTTGCGTCACAGTTACAGCCTATTATTCGATGTGGAACTCTACAGGAAAGAAAGGAGGTAGGATAGAAGGTTGCCTGAATGAGACGGGGAATTATAGGTTGATGTATATTTCAAAAGAATAGTATTTCCATCCCAATTATTTCCAGTTCCTATCATAAAAATATTTTCATCGGGACTTCATTTTTCAAATCCTTCCTCCGGTAGCCATTTCTATTAAATATTTGTATTAACGTATTGTATTAAATGTTTCATACGGCTAATAAATGTGTTTTCAAGTAATATTTGAGAGTACTACAATACGGAGACCTCCAGGATAAGGCAGATTTTTTATCTTACAGTGCATTAGAGTTTTTAATAGATAAAATAGATATAATGTTCTTTCTGCAGCGATAAAATTTCAGGAGTAGAAAATATGTTTTTCTAATGACAAAAATTTGTTACTGAAATTTTCGGAAAGCTCATCTTTTCTCATATGATTGACTAAATCTTGGTAACTCTTGGTGGAGTTGTAGTGGCTTCGCTCTCATTGCTGACTGATAGAACGGGTTCATTTGCCCACTTCCGTCAATCGACTCGGATGAGGTTCGTCAATGTTTAACCTCAACCTATTATGTTACACAGTGGACGAGTAGCCACCTTCGTCTGAAATTCGACACATTAATACCACGAGAAAATAAATAGTATAAAGTGCAAATAAGGATGTTTGAATTTTTCTATTTAATTTAATGAGTGAATGAGTGAAAATATAAGGTACCGCAGGAAAATGATACCCACCTCACTTTTAAAAAAATTTCTCTCCAAATAGCGTTTAAATGATCCACAATTCGATAAAAATATTTAACATTATTCTATTATTTGAAAAATACTAGTTGTGAGATGTATCTCTTAATAACCTTCATGTCCGTAATTTTAAATTCTTATCTTGGAGTTATAAAAACTAGTTTTTGTTACCGTCCATTCAAGTCCTTTTTAAAGGCAAAAAATCCCCACGGAGGTACGTGTATCTACGTTCGTAATGATATTTTATCTTCTCCACTGACAGGCTACGAGAACTTCTGCGTAGATAGTGTGTTCGAATTTCCTGCAGTTAATCTGACCGACACCGGTATTGTTGTTTTGTGCATTTATAGACCACCTCAATCAGATCTTGACATATTTTTTCGGAACTTCAAAATTGTATTAAAACATATAACAAATAAATATACTAAATCTATCGTTATATGTGGCGATTTCAACATCGATTTCCTGAATACATCCGACTCTGCACATTCACCAGTTAATCGATTCAAGAATCTTATCGACTCCTTCAACCTTATTACTACGATAAACGACCCCACTCGCCTCTCCGGCTCATCTCAAACATTGCTAGATCAAATCATAGTCAACAATGGAATCTCGTATCTCTCTGAAATGTTTATCGCCCGATACAGTGATCACCTTGCTCAAGTATTGACTATTAATAATAAACTAAAACCGCTTAAAATCCTTTACAAATTTACAAGAGAGTTTAATGACATAAATAAATCCATATTTATAAATTATTTGCGTGAAGAAACATGGAAAGATGTTTACAATTGCCAAAACACCGACGACAAATTCAATGTATTTATCTCAATATTCCTAAAACATTACAACTCTAGTTTTCCCATAAAACGCAAGTTAATTAACACAAAGAAATACAATAGATGGATCACCCAAGGGATAAGGATTTCTTCAAAAAACAAACGCCGTTTATATTATCTTTCAAAACGCTATAACCAACCACCCGAATTCCATAATTATTTTCGTAAATATAAGACTATTCTTCGAAAAGTAGTCTATGCAGCTAAAGTAATGGAAAACGACAGGCATATACTAAAATCGAACAACCGGATGAAAGCCATGTGGAATATTGTTAAAAATTACACGTCAACTTCTGAAAATCGCGAAGAAAATGTTTCTTTACTAAACGATGGCAAAATCGTAACAAATCCTCAGGACATCGCAAATTTGTTTAATTCTCACTTCTCAGAAGTTGGTAAAATAACGAACTCAATATATCCAAATCAATGTCCTCCAATTATATCCACCCACGTACCCAATTCTATGTTCACTTCCGAAACTAACGCCAGTGAAGTCATGAGAATCATCAGCTCATTAAAAAACAAATTTTTCAACAGGCGTATATGATAACCTGAGTTTATTGTNATATTAAATCCACTCATAAATATTTTTAATAGTTCTTTATCGGAAGGGGTGTTTCGTAAAATATTTAAGAGAGCTAAAGTGAAACCTTTACACAAGAAAGGAAACAAACTTAATATTGGAAATTACCGACCAATATCTCTGTTACTCACTTTCTCAAAAATCCTAGAAAAATTGTTCCATAAGCGTCTTCTAGATTTGTTATCAAAAATAACATTCTCTCTGACGATCAACACGGTTTTAGGAAATCCTTTTCCACTATAACAATTTCAAAAACTATTTTCTTGCATGGTTGTGTTGCCGTATGGTTTATATTAATTTAGTTTTATGTGTACTCAACTTTGGAACGATTGCGTACATTAATTCTGTATCCCCATCCTGGCCCGTGTTTTTCTCGGTTTTTCCTTCGGGTAGAGGCGGATTTCTTATACAGGTTCTCTAGGCTTTGTCTAGGGGCGTGTTTATTGTAACAATAAATCGTGAATTTAGTGTTTTTTCAACTCTTATGATTTTTAAACACTATACTCAGAATAATCTATAGTTCGATAATAACTTGTACATGTAAATTTACAAACATATTTGCGTTAAATTACAAACATATTGACATTATATATGTATTATAACTCGCAGCTAACTTTTTATCTTATCTAGGAACTTTTGCTGAAATTTTTGAATTCGCCTCTGCCTTAGGGCCCTTGATCGGAATTGATGGGATGGTCCCTGGCTTGCTTCCGGAGAGTAAATTAGTTTATTATCCTTCACGTGGTCATACGCAGTCTGTACTGTTTTTTGACTATAAATTTATTATTATAATAAATAAGGTGCTGGACCCAAAAATACATTCATGAGGAGTATACATCTTGTAAAACCTATAAGTAACATATAAGTTTCTTCATTAGAATACAAAAAGAATGAAACCAATCAAAATTAAACATAAGAAACATCAAACTTTTCAACGCTCGTAAAATAACTTGAAACGCTCAGCAATTTATCTTATAAAAATTACATCGTGATGGCTTTTTTTAATTTTTTTAATGTCAAAGAGGTCCTAAGTTCCTTGATGTAGGCGCATCACTGTCAATATTTATTTTATTATTTATTTATTTCATGCTTTTGGCGAGATTCAGACCATGACGCCTGTTCTTCCACCTAATCGTTGGACTTGGGTAAGGGAATTGGGAAGGAGAGATGTTGAGTATATGGTAATATGAGCAAGTTGCGTTCCAGCTAGTGTTTTCCAACGTGCGTACTATGTGTGAGTGATCCATGACGCAATTCATGCGTATAAAAGTATGTTTTCTGTGATGTGAGCGTTATTTAACGTTAATTGTCATGCCTAACATAGTACTATTAAACAAAGTGCTATTGAACTAATATAGGATGGATTTTGTCAAGTACTGTGTAGTTTTTTGCGTTGTTTTAACATCACTTCACCCATTACATCGTGTTTATGTCAATATCACTAGAGGAAGGAAAGTAGAAACGTTGCAGTAATGGGGAGAGTATCAGAATACGCTCCACTGAACAGAAAATTAGAAGCATTACGGTGAAATTGAGATTGTCCCATTTCGAGACTCTTCCGCGTGATTTACCGCGTTATTTACGCAATACGTCGGAAGAGTTATATTGGATTCGGAAGTTAGCTTTCGCTAGCGATTTTATAAACGGCGTTTCTGCAATAATGAGGCATACATAGATATTTCAAAATGTTCCAAATATGCTCTCTAAAGATGGAACTGTGATTGAATATAATAAAGTGAAATAAAACCAGTTCAAAGTATTTAGTTCTGAAAGAGATTGTTTAATGTAATCGCCAATGACATCATAAAATTTGATTCATGTGAATGAACAGGAAAACTGAATCGTTATTCCTTCTTAACGTAATATAAAAATATGAAACAATTAATAAAAAAGAGCAGAGGCAATTTACTCTCTGCGAGAATACAACTTTCGCTTTGCGAATATTTATTACTCGTTCATTTATTTCATTTTTCAGACATTCGAAATAATTATCAATTCACGAAATAAGTTTAAATTGATAATTAAAATGTATTAATTAGTAACAAAAAACAACAAAACTTGAAAAAATGATAAATAAATGCATAAATAAAACAACTCTTACATAAATTGCAAACGTATAGATGAAAGAGCTTTATATGGATGACTATGATTTATTGTAAACTATTTAAAATTATAAAAATGAGTTTTCATGCAACAAATCAAGTTGACAGAAATGAATTAAAATTAAATCTCCACAGTGCGATTCGCGCTACGAATCTTGTGATTCCTTAACTGCTAGATTAGTGAGTGTCTACATTGGACTTCTCGTAAAAAGATTATTTAGAAAACGGCTTTGAGTGTTAAGATGTAAAATAATGAAAATTTCAAAGTTTGGAGGCATGTTTTGTAGTCATGAGTTGGATATTACTTCCTTCATTTCTTATTTACGCAGTTGATAGGTAGTTTCTTGCACTTTCTCTTCCGGATTTACCTTCGTCTGTATTGAAAAGAAATTCACGGATCTTAGAGCTATGATGTTATTTTGACATTTAATTCTATATTGCACTCAAAAGAATTTGGGTATCCTTATTCAAGTATACGATAATATCGCAACGCATTCGTAATAACCTCGATGAAACAGTATTTAACGTTGCTGACAAGAAAGACAAGCGTGTAAAGCTAAGCTATGAAAGGTTTTTTATAAATGATGCTCGTAATGACTCTGGAGTGACGTTCAAAGATTGACTGAACCACTACCTACTGTCTCAAGTGCGGGTCTTCGATGAAACTCACAGTGAACGTAAAGAATTCAAAATCATAAAAGCTCCTACTGACTGATTCAGGCATCATCTTCTATGAGTTGTACAGATTTGAAAACGTACTCGTATGATACCGTGATAACGATAAAATTTGAAGAAAAAAGTTTTGAAATGCTTTTTAAGTTCTCGAACTAGAATATTTTATTTCAAATGGCAACAATACATTGCTGATGCGTTTTGTATTTCACTTTTTGTATGAGTGATACACCCCGCAAAACAGTAATGTATTGCGTAGAATAGGCTTAGCTAAAAAAGGTATTGGGGATATTGATCTACGAGAAAGTGCACGTTATGGGAAAGGATGTGATCCATTAATATGACAGTGCGATACAATTTTTAGTTGAATAACAAAATAAATAGTTATTTCTGGATTAAATCATCATGATTAATTTCATCGAAAGGAAATTTAATTTTCTTGTAGTGCTTTAGTTCTTCTAGTTCTTCCAGTCTTATTTTGCTCGTAATCTGTCTCGAGCAAAGCGCATTAACAATATCATACACACATGCACATGATAGATGCGAAAGTCTCAAGACCGTGTGGATTAAACCCCCCACAGAGTTCCCTGGGATATTAGGGTCTTGGGCAGCAGCGAGAGTGAGTGAATCTAACCATATAACGGCGTTATCCTGTGTGACTGATTTAATCAAATTATGTGAAACTTGTCAATATGAATTATTTACTTTTTTCTTTTTTAAATATTAACAATATTTAGGATGGGTTTTGCAAATAGGTCTCTATATAAAAAAAATTCTATTGGATTGTATAATTCATTACTCTAAGACAGGTCATGTTGTAAGATCAAAATATTATTTTAAGCCATAATGCATGCCAAAATAAAAATGCAGAAATGTTGACGTGTTTCTTATTTAGTGGCCCAATTGCAAAAACCATAATAATCTTGTCAAAATTGTAAGTCAATAAAAAATCTATATTTCGGGTTCTTATTTTACGTATTCACTGAGATGTTTCGAACCAAACTTTCGTAAAGTGTTCACTCGTAAGATTCTCATCCATCACGAACATTAATTTATTTGTGTTCCTTGAGAATCATGATATTTACTCCATTTGCATAATTATTCTATGCTCGTATAAACATTCAATGACTATAGACACTCTTTGGGAGCTATGATCTCCATGTCAATTGCAAGTTCCATGCGCACTGAATCAGTGAACGCATTCGATGTGCATGTTCCTTGCATCCGCTATATAAGCAGCCTCGCTCAAGCCAGATCCATCCATTCTATTCATTATCCTTCCATTCTTCAGTATTTCTCCGGGGGTCATGAGTTATGACACTCCGGTAGTGGCGTCGTTATGTCGTGCGGCATGAACTCGCCGCTTTGTGCTCAGTGATTGAACATGTATATGCGTATCTTTGATACCGAACTTTTTGGGCGATGATTTCTCATGTGAAATCATATAACTGCTGCACCATTTCAAATATATGGTACAGCATACTCTGTAACTTAGTGCTGAACACATTTGTTCACAATGTTCTCTAGTTTCAGCCATCGCTTGTTAGCTACAAGGCCGAACTGGGGAAAACCAAACCACTTCACAGAAGACCTCAGCAAAGCATCTGCAGGCAGTGAAGCAAGGTTACAACAAGGAAGCTCGTCTAACGACTAAGTATCAATCCTCGTAACAACGAGGACCGCATCTAGAACTTGTTCTGATGTACTAAAAATCCTGCGCTATTTTATGGTTTTTCATAACCAATTTCAATATTATAGCAGGTACCTTTGTAAATGAATTTTTCGTAAATGACGGGGGGATGTTCTCAAAACTTGAGTTCAAGGGGCTTTTTGTTTTCAGTGCAGATCAGCTACGATCGCACCTCACTCTTGTTCATATGCCATATCGTAATTCTCTATAAACTGGGTAAAGGGGTATTTAAGGGGCTCTTACATAAACGATTGTTTATGCTTTATATTATTAATTTATTCAAACTCCGTAGAATCTGCTATTCTCGGACTGTTGGTTGCACACAACAACCAACTTCATTTTTGCAAGTTCAGGAGATCATTATTGTAATTCTGCTTTTGTAATTTTAGGAAAATGTATGTATACCTTGTCTAAATATAATAAATGTGTATTTGAAAATCTGAAGCGTGTTGTACAAGAATCATATCTCATCTTTAATCTTCATGCTCGTTGAAACATACGAGTCCTCCCATATCTTTTCCTATGCTTGCGACGAATGGTCATTCGTTCGTAACATGAGAGAAACTAATATAATGAAGCATTTATTTTCAACTACCATATTCACTTTTAACGATCATAAAATGTACTCGAAAACTGAACCTTGTTAGACGATATTTCAACCATTCATTAAATTCTTGAGATTCTACTTTAGTTCACCTGTTTAAAGTTTTACAAAGAAATTGGTCTGTAGTACGAATATTTTGTGCTTTGATACTTTTTATTCTCATTCGAATCATTTCTCCCAGTCATAAATATTTTTTACAACATAATTTACTAATAAAACACGAATAATTTTAAAAAAATGAGCACGTTTTCTGCCAATTCAATTCTGCCAGCAGGACTTGAATTTACTGCCCAGGAGTTAATTTCCAAAATATTGATTGATATTAAGGTAATGATAGGTGTAATTAAATAATTCTCACTAATTAGCAGAGGAATTTTTATGAGTAGAAGTTCTTTGATACTAAGTCTCTTCAGGATTTCTTTTAATATTAACTCTCTTCATGATTAATTCCTGTTGTCAGAAAAAGAGGTTTTCAATGTGGTTCGTCAAACTGTGATATGTTGCACGTCTAGTAAATTTCATGAACATATTTCTGTTCAATGTCGGCTGATAAAGAGTACTAAAATACTTCGGCGCTCGTCATCCCGTAAAATAATAGTAAAGAATGCAAATGGTATTGTACTTTGGTATTAAAGTCATTCACTTCAGAGGTTATGCATTTATTTAATTATTTATTATTGTAACATTGAAATACAACTGTTTTACGCGTGTAATTTTTTCATTGATCTTCACATCACTCGTCCATGAAAAATGTATTTTATTTCATTATTTGTAATTGTGCACAAAACATACCCTTAAAATGATTTTTGTATTCCATGAAGGATGAAATCTTATATTTTTTGACATAGTAACGCTCGTATTACTTTGCTCTTTTCATGCATGTTGTTATTATGATGTATTTTGTGTTCAAAGATCACTCAAAAATTGATTGTACTTGTTTAAAATATTGAAATTTATTATATGATTTGAAATTTCGTTTATTCTCTTTTGCATGTTAGTTACTAATAGAACTATACTAATAGAATAAATCAATCCCGGGCATCGCCGGTAGTCAGCTAGTTTATTTCATATGATCATAAAATATGATATATAAATAGACGGGAAAATAGATTCAAATAATATGCACCATCATTTATATTTTATAAGAAATTTTTTCCATCCTTCTATTTAATTCGCATAGTTTTATTTTCAATCGGTTTCGATTATTGACTATTACAGGTTTGGGGATTTGTACAATATACAATGACAAAACCTCATGTACATATACAGTTCATCTCACATTACTTTGTTTGATGTGAATAGAACAAAACCAAATAATACAGAAAGCTGTCACTAATGTATTCACAGAAAGCAATCCCAAAATAACACAAAAGAAATTGATCATATTCATATTTTTTCCAGTCTTTGTGATGATTTAAACAATGCATTTTAAATACATTGTAAGATCTGATTACACATAGATACATCATTTGAGATAATTCTAAATTAAATGAAGAAAGAGATTTATCTTGAAGAGATATTTATTTATCTTATGAAGAGAGATTTATTTATTCATGAATATTTAGTCACAATATTCTTTTTTTTTTCTTTTTTCACTACAATATTTTATCACGTAATATTAAAAAAATAAGATTCTTTAACATACATTGAATGATAGTTTTTGTTTTTCATACGAAGAAATATATCATTAGTCTGAGAAAATTCACTGTTAATATATGGTGACCAAATTGCACTTTTTGCAACCTTTAGAAAAATCACATTGTAATTCTAGAAAAAGATCAACAATTCCAGCCACATCATATTTTTACATAAATTTGATTTTTGTTATGTTTTTTTTAAAATTTTATATAGATAAATTTTCTGTATAAAACATAATGTATCACACAGTGCTATATTTATGTTATGGGAATAATTATTCAACATTCTTGAGTCTCTTTTATTACTACATAATCCCCCCTATCTCCGTCAAGGTGTAATCCGCTTAGTGCATGAAAGAGTATTTGAATCCACGGTTCTGTGACAATTACATAATGTGTGAAATGTATTCGAATTGTATTCACGTAAACACATTCAAACTACATTCCTATACATTGTAAGAGTTGTTTTCAAATTTATGCACTGAGTAACACCAGGAAAGTTTAAATAACAACACAATCCTCTTTCAACATAATAGATCATTCTAACCTGTTAGTTTTGGGGATGTGTCGGACGATATACATTGATTACTTCTCTTGTTGAAACAAATCTATTATTAAACGGGCATTTGCGAGAAAAATCAAGCGTCATTGCCGATGAAAACTGAAATTGAAACATTGATTATTTCATGGGCAAGTAGAATTTGAGATTCACGTAAATGCATACACCTGTCAACACTAAGAATATTTTAAAGAACATTCTTCGAAATATAATTATTAAAGATTTCATTTTTCTCTGTAAGTAGATAATTCTGACGGTTTCCTAAACATGAAATATATATACAATGATATAGTAATTGCTTAAATGACATAAGAGAAGCGATCATTCATATACCGCATATTTGCTCATACATTAGAGAGACATACGTATTTCAAGTCATTAATAACGTTTTCATATTTGACGGGAATATAAATATAAAATACAAAATTATCCGAGGCTCGCATACGAGTGTAATTTACTCAATCATAAGTACTGTTGATGCTGTATTATTTTTAATTCTTTCGTTTTTATCTTTTATAATTATTATTATTATTTATTTCATTCCTCTTCAAAAACCAAAGATCACTTGTGTTATGAGACCACTTCAGAAACAGCTCTGTATATTAGCAGAAGTTTCATTGTCAGTATAATAATTCTGGAATTTTACTTCACTGCACGACACAAATAACACACCAGAGAGTAAGATATTGAATTCAAAGTTCTTTATTAAAAAAGCTGGGTGTGACGGTATCATAAGAGATGAATATTCATGTTTGTCCATGGATACAGATCAGGTTCGGCACACAACGCTCAACACAGTTTTGCATGCAATGAAGAGCTTTACGATTCGCGTTTTCTGCATGGAATCTTAACATCGTATTCAATTTGCTAGTATCCCACTTTAATATTTTCAGTATTTAGACATGACAGTGTGCTGAAAAAAGTCGTAAAAGTAAATGTTTGAAAAGAAAACAATGTGGTTCAGTTTGTTGTATGTATGTTTACTCATTAAATTTTCCCTCTAGCCGACGATTTTCTGGAATTTGAATTCCCGGTTGGGAACGCAAAATGTTTTACGACTAACCATAAAAACCGAGACAAACCATCGCAGTCTGCGCTTTATCTCTAACAGGATACCAATGTCATTAGTCTTACGCCTCATTCCGAAGGACTCTCACGTCCACATATGTTTGATATAGATCAGACATCGGACTCCAAGAGATATAAATCTATTAACATATAGCTGATTACCGAAAAATATTGATTATTTAAAGTGTGTGATCACGAGTAGGACAATAAAAATACTTGGCTCTCCCAAAGCAACCTTTGAGGATCATTCAATAAATTAATTTTAATGTGCTCATAGAAGAAAACAGGAGAAAACTCGGATTTGTATTGTTATGTAAAAAGATTACGCATACAACCATGCATAAATTGAAGGCATATAAAACATTACTATTTCTAATAAGTAAGCTTTAGATGATATTTGTATTTGATAAGATTGAATAATATCTCAGTTAACAAGTGTGCTCTTTAATTGTATTTCCCTAGTGGAGTAACGACGTCCTGACCACGTTTAACTTTTTCATGTAACATCTCCTATTCCACCAAGTGTCGAGTCTGCCTTTCATGAGGTCATTCTTCGTTTGGAAAAGAATGACCTCACGTTAGCCATCATTCATCCTGCGAGGGCAGAGAAAACCAACTCTCGACCAAACCAACATCGATGTGAATAAACCACTTAGATAAGTACTGTGAACCCTCCAGGACGATATTCGAAGTGTGACCTCTTAGGACTGAAGCAGTGAGAGAAAACAATCACTAATATCGGCGTTAATAATTGACGAAATTGACTAAAGAAAATTAATATCATAAATAAAAAAGGAAACTGATCATTCAGTCATTTGGCCTCTCAAGATGTCGCATATATGAGACGAAATGTCGTGTTATAAGTATGTTTCTTGACAGTTTAAGTGTTTTTAATTCTTTACCATGGTGACACGTGATACAAGATTTACAGAAATACGTTTCTCTGCTTTCAACATATAGTCGTATTCCGAGGATTTGTTCGTTATTGCACAACTGACGTTACTGCAACATCAATTATTTCTGTTTTGTACATTCGCTTAATGTTTCATGTAAAGTTAGATATTTTTACTTGTATATGTAAATTATGTTATGATAAGCAATGTAGTTTAGAAGTCATCAGGAAAAAAAACGATGCATTCATTGGCAAATCATATGCGAAATACACGTAAACTGTTGCGTGTATGCTAATAGCAATATCTTTTAAACTAAACCATTTTACTCGATTTTATGGTAATTGTTTATTCCAAGAGTTTTGATTATTACATTGTACACGGAATTACATTAATGTACCCAATAATTTTTAATTAATCTTTTTAATAAAAACAAAAGTTTAGTAACTGAGCACACTATTGAATAATATCCTGAAACCAATTAATGACAAAAGGTTTCAAGTAGACAAAACATTACATTATTATGAAAGTTTGACAGAAGCAATATATGGTATAGTTGTTAATAAGGGATACAGATTAATCTCTCCATTTGGGGGACAGACAATATTTATTTTATTCTAATTAAAAATTTACTATAGGATATAACTTCAAACTAAGTTTTATGCCACAGTTAAGGATAAACAGATATTGTATTAATCGCGAAGAATGATAACTCTTCCCAGAAGATAACAAAATGTTCTTTACAACACTGATAATTACATGCCAGGTATATTATGCGAAAACAAAATTGCCGCAAAAGTTTGAATAATCAGTGTAATTACAATTACATTACATATCGTAATTACAATTACATATCGAGAACCATTCACTGAAACCCCGATATTAACATCCACCATATCGTACGGCATTATATAAAATTGGCAGTAAAATAATCATACGGAGAATTATCCTGACAAAATGATAATTATGTAATATTTAAGAACTTTAACTGTTTCAATCAACCATCTACCATTCCGCCCTCTCTAATATTGAAACTTTATGAACGTAAATCTGAAAAGCAGTCATAAATTACAAATTTCACGTAATAATTTAATGATGTACAATATTTGAAATCACATAAAATATATTTCTTGGTATCAATTCACTACGATATCTAATAAAAGAGTACACCACTCAAAAGACAGTTTCATTAAGAAATCGATCAACAACACCTGCACTTTATCTCTTTATGATAAATTTTGATTTGTAGTGAATGGAGATTTTCCTTTATTAATTTTTAGTTATTACTCTTTTGTTTCATTATAATAGTATATTTAAATTTTGCATGGTTATTTTTCTGCGGTTCGATGTAGCCTGTATTGTAGCCTAGAAGTTCTTGAGTTTTTCATTATTCCACCAAGTGGACTGTTAACGAACGATAAATATTTGCTCGTGACTCAAAATGAAAAAGAGACTTCTGGTTTCTCAAAATAATGGAGAAACGAAACTACAATACTTCGTAGAACTCTCCATTACCCTCTTTAAACGTTGTAAAGTCTTAATCATATTTTGTGTTCTATACAAAATGTTAGCATAGTGACTTGCAGAAAGGTAAGCTGATCTCCATCTTATGAAATACAAACAAGCACAGAGATTATTCGAAAAGCGTGAACGCAGAACAAAAGGAACGCCTTGCTGAATCAGCTCGTCGAGAACAAACGAAGGTCGGGATCTCATACCTACCGCCCGCACCTCTCCACCCCTCACCCCCCATGACTACCTTGGAGATGACTGTGCGGGTGTATGGAAGCGACTTGATGGCTGGCTCCACCCTATCCCCGACCTTCCCCCGTTTCATCCCTGTTCCCGTCATCGTCACCTCCAGCATCGAGCAACCGCACTCAAGCACACAGTTGACGAGGGTGACGACAGATTCCTCCCCTTTCTTCCCAACCGAGGAAAGATCGCTGCCACCAGAAGCGAAGAGAAGTTCTATGCAAGTGGATGGTCGCTCTATGCGTGCAGATGGATTCATTTTCTTCTCATGGTGACTACGAGAGTAACTCTGCAATTCTGTCGCTAGGACGGTCGGATTTTGAGGAGTCAGTGTTTCAATGAAAAAAAGAAAAAATGAAACCAAATTCCTGAGGTAGGTCTTTTCTCAGGAATATTGAATTTGTTTTTGTTTATTTTTCTCATTAATGATGGATTTATTCATTTTTTTCATTTTCATTTTTTTCAAATGTGCACATAGAGAGTTTCTTACTTATAGAACCAGATACGAAATAGGTTGAATCTATATGTTTACTCATCGAAAAGGAGAGCTATTTATAATATGTATGAGATGATGTGAAATTTTTCCTCCTGATTTCGACTACTATTGCTCTCTTTGTATTTTAGTAATATTTCCCAGAATTGTTTGCTTATCATTTTCGTGATTTTGGTTATTCAGAAATAATTATATATGATTGATTTCCTTTTTCCTTTACTTAGAAAGATAATTTGTTATTAATGCAAGTCTCGAAGACGATTGAAACAGAGTGTTCTCATGAATTAGTAACAAGATTATTTGAAGTTCAATGTCAATATTTAGTTTTAATCTAGTTGAACTTAAACGAATATCTGAAATGAAATGTGAACTAGTAGGTTCATCCCCATGAATATGTAATTATCTTGAACGTTTATGGAACGATTACAATATTAATTGTAATGTGTTTATCGAAGAAACAATATTTTGTTTTTACCATAAACGTAACATGGTCAACGATCAGATAAAATCCGCATTTCTAATCACGTTTTATTGAGACAATTCCCACTAATTGAAAAATTGCCATAACATCCTTAATGATTTAATTTAGGAAGGATTATTTGAATTTCACAGAACTATAAGTATGGTTATATGCTGTTATTTAGCTATGGTTATATGCTGTTATTGGAAAAGAAACTAATGATTTGGAAGAATATAAAATTAACATCACTATGTGAACGTAAAATACTATAATTTTACATTTACAAGAAATGATATTTGTCTAAATTTATACGAGATAATACGAATGTTGTTTACGGCATTACCTTCTGGGGCAATTCCGGTCAGAGCATTAAAACTTTCAGAATTCATAAGGGGATACTTCGGACAATTTATAAACCTTTATTCAAGGAATTAAATATCTTAACACTTCCCTGCATTTACATTTATGAAACGGTTGTGCTTGTTAAGACCGAATTACTGAAATGCCACCCTTGCTTCATGCGAAACAGTCTCGTACACGAACACAATACTCGCAATAGGAATAATATTCATCGTCCTAGAGTGTCAAACACTCTTTGCCAAAAAGGAGTTTATCATTCGGGAATCGTTCTATATAATTTCCTGCCCAAGAATATAAAAGATATTATGAAATTGTCTCTCCTCAAATCCGCGGTTAAAAACTACCTCCTGCACCAGAGTTTCTACAGCGTAAAAGAATTTATTGATTTTAATAAAAGTTAAATCCATCTTGTACTTTATCATGCCGTTCCTGTAGTACTTTTTAAATAACTTATAACAATTTCAAAAACTATTTTCTTGCATGATTGTTGTGTCTTATGATTCATATTAATTTAGTTTTATGTGTACTCAACTTTGGAACGATTGCGTACATTAATTCTGTAGCCCCATCCTGGCCCGGGTTTTGCTCGTTCCTTTGGGTAGAGGTGGATTTCTTATACAGGTTCTCTAGGCTTTGTCAAGGGGCATGTTTATTGTAACAATAAATCGTGAATTTAGTGTTTTTTCAACTCTTATGATTTTTAAACACTATACTCAGAATAATCTATAGTTCGATAATAACTTGTACATGTAAATTTACAAACATATTTGCGTTAAATTACAAACATATTGACATTATATATGTATTATAACTCGCAGCTAACTTTTTATCTTATCTAGGAACTTTTGCTGAAATTTTTGAATCCGCCTCTGCCTTAGGCTCCTTGATCGGAATTGATGGGATGGTCCCTTGCTTGCTTCCAGAGAGTAGAATTAGTTTGTCTTCCACGTGGTCATACGCAGTTTGTACTGCTTTTTTTACAATAAATTTGAATTTGTTTCTTAGTCCACAATATTTCACAGTAGGAGCTGTTTTTAAACAGTACTTTTTGTTCGGTTCACAACTTTCCAAATGAGAACAAAAGCTATTTGAAGATAAGGATTGTAGAATTCCAAGTGAATTAGTGCCATACGTTTCTCTGAGAACATTCCATTGAGTTATCGATGCAAATTGCATTAAGGTAGTCCATAATTTGCCTCAGATGTCAAGAGTCACGGAGCGGTTTACATGTTACACCAATCGTTTTCATGACTACTGATCGTTTTGAAGTGGAACGCGAAACTGAGTAGAATTGGTTCTCTCGTCTTATTGTAAAAATACGTAAAATATGACGAATAACTTACAATAATGTCAAAATTCTGCTATGATATTGTCTGTTCCTCTATGTGGCAGGGACGGAAGCGTCAGAAGGACGACACGGCTAAACGTGGAACAGCCGTAAGAACTGGCAAAGGTTAACAAATTGGTCAAGGAATTGGTATACGGATTGAGATAGACAAAGAAGTGTTACACAAAGAAAAAAAACAAGTTTACGCTACAGAATAGATTAGAGAGAGAGAGAGATATTAAGAGAACAAAGAAATGTCGAGGAGAAGTATAAAGAGTTAAAAAAGATGACGCTGGTAATGGTCAGAAGACCGAGAAACTGTGGGTAGATTAAGAAAAAAAGGAAATAAGAATGAATTTGTCTTGCGGTAATACCCATTTTAGTTACTCTTCGCATTTTATTAGTTACTTATCCGTCATTTGCAAAATTTATTATACAAATTATTAAAATATAAATAAAAATTGTTCGTTCTTGACCTCTCGTTAATTTAACTACAATTTCTTGGATTAATGTCACAAATTAAAAAAATTAAAACAAATTAAAACTTGAAAATTTTAGAACTTTTTTTACTCCAAGAGAATTGTAAGTTTATTATTTGTGATGTAATCCCAAGAAAGTTTTGTAAAAAAATAAAAGTTCAGAATTTACAAATATATTTCTATTCTCTATAATTAGTTAATTATTATTACTTATCAAAGGTATTTTACTAACACACTTTTGCATACTAATGAGTATTACTGAAACGTATCTTTGTAATGTGTTTGATGTTACAGTCACATCACTTTTCAGCGAAATATCGTAGTGTGTATTCAATGCAGTTAAAATTCAATTTCACTTGACTTGAACGGAGTTGGTTCTTGATTCTTGAATTACAACCGATAATTATACTCAATTATCAATCAAAATAACTACTAATCGTAACTAAAACACAATCTCAATAATTATGATTTGTAATGCTTGAAATATTCATTAAACAAGTGCCACATGAGGGTTAATAAGTCTTTACAATAATTCATACTACTTTAAATTTGGTAAATGTATAAATCTGTAATATAATATTTTTTGAAGAATCGTGAATAATTTATTAATCTTCGAAGAATATTTAGGGGGGGGGCAGTTGTAACATTAATCAAGTGTTGTCATAAAATAGAATACAATAAATATGAAACAGATATAAATTATTTTATAACACAGGCATATTCAATTAATTATAATGAAATGAAACAATGACTCAGAGTCGTAAGTGTTAAATGGTTGGACTAACATTTTTAAATTGTACATAATAAAATGGAGTAAAATGTCTAAATAAGTAAATTAAGAGGAAGGACATTTAGTAACATATCCTTTTACAGTAATTAGATTTTCTGGCACATCCACATTCAACATTTCCATTGATATATACCTAGTATGTCGCATTGCTTTAAAGTGAATGGTGCACATCAATAACGCGTGGAAAGAACTGTTTAGCTTACGACTAAACAATTTTTTAAATTATTCTGTAAACTAAAATTAATTTATATTTGAATGAAGCGCATTTCAGAATACCTATGGAGAATTAATACACCGCTTTTTGAATTTTCAATTCCAAGCATATCAAAATGATCGTAGGGCACATTAAATAGAAGCTGCTTATTCATTTCTAATTGCGTGTTTTCCAGTACATGTGCGTTAAAATCATGTTTTTCACAATGATACTTAAGTTTATAACTTTAACATTAATTTAGAATTCAAAACAAAGAAAAGTAAAATTAATGCAAGTGGGAAAGTTAAAAAAGTACAAAAATATTTTGTAATTTTTACTGTGTACATAACACGAAGTAAATCCTATAGATAATATTCAAAAGACGTTAAAAAATTTAAAAAGAACAAAAACTTTATTGTCAAAAAATGTGTTGAATAAAATCAATGCTGCTTCTATGTTCTCTCGCGTGTATCCTAGAATTGAAATCGGTATATTTTTTGTAAATTTTCATCCATTCTGGATGATAAATTAAATAGTTATAAACTTAATTTTTCTACAATGTTTATTTATCATGTCTAATTATACAGAGTTGTTAATAACTTGAAAGTTATATTTTCTTCACTGATTTAAATTTTTGGTGGAGTTTGGGCAGAAAAGAAGGAAATAATTATTAAATGTGTCGATGCGATGATTTCGATCGCTATAATTTTGTTTTCCATTTGATGCGCAATAAAAAATGAAAACGCGTCTCTGAAGGTTCTCTGTCCAATACATCAAAATATTTCATCATATTTACTTCGGCATTCATCACCGCCGACGTTCAAGGAGCACTCGGCGGGTGAATGACTCACCTGTGAAGAAAAGAATGATTCCCTCGCGAGAACCAGTGTCTCTTCCCAGGGATCACTGCTGAGGTAGTTTAGCTGCAGCAGCGGCGGCGGCGGCGGCGGCAGAGCGACAGGCGGGGAGTGACGGGGTTGCGGCGAGGTGGGTGACGCGGCAAGGCCGGTCGGTCCAGGCGCTACACGCGGTGCCGCGCGACTAGCAACGCGCGTCCACCCGCCCTGCCGCCGCAGCTTCCCCGCGTTGTGATGCCGCTATCTTCGCCGCGCGCCTGCGCCCGCCGCGACGCGTCGCACTGCTCAGTCCTCTCCCTCCCTCTTCCTCTTTCTCTCTGCCGTTCCTGTGTGCGGAATAAGTGCTAGTCGCGCTCTCAACTTCACCTGTTGTCCGTTGCGCGTGAGCTGAAACTCATACGACACTCATCACGATCTGTCGAGAGAGAAATTGCGGGAAGAAATATAATTTGGGAGAAATATAAAGCTTGTGGTCGCTCTAGAAAAGAAGAAGGTGGTGGGAAAATCCGCAGAAAATTGCATCCGTGTGGAGGATTTTTTCGTTGAAACAGTGGAAACGAGGAGGAAAGGACTGAGAGATAAGTTTAAGTAGTTCTCATGAGAAAAGCAAGATAAGCTAAGAGTCGGTGAAGGTTGATTACCTGATCAAGAAATCTTTCGGGGAACAAGAAAAAGAATCGAAGTGAAGGTAACATGGGAGTAGTAAAATTTTAAAGCAAAGTGTTCTATAGTACGTAGCATAGTTTTATCTTTTTCCAGTTGACTATTTTTATTACTCAACGGGAATTAGCTTCCCAGCAATTTATGTACACGCCCACAATATTTTTACGGTTATTTGTAAAGAATGTGTTATTTGCAGATATCACTCCAGGGAACAGCAAATGTGAATAATAATTTCTCTTTCTCTGTTACAATTTCGTTGTAAAATTTCAGTCACATCAGAACAAAAATATATGACTTTGTTTTCACAAGATGTTGAAAATTCATTGCATTCCTTCCAAACACTGCAAAAATATGTATAGAATTCCTTTTCTTAGTTACTAAAGCTACCTTTTGGTAAGATTGATAAATTGTTTTTGAATTATATTCCAAGCGTCCGCGTCATCTTAACCATTTCTAATATAAAATGTGAACACGCAAGAGTCTTCAGATAGCGTCTTGTCTGTTTTTAAACTTTAAATTCTTTCTATTTCAGAAAAAATGTCCTTAATTTACACATTGCTAAGAAATTATTGAATATAACTTATGGAGTGTGTGAGAAGTTTGTGAAACTGAAACAAAACGTATCAAGTGATACGTGAGAGTATTTTATTTCGTTTCATAAAATTTACATGTTTTATTTTTAGTTCGACTTTGACAATTTTCTTGTACTTATTGATGAATATTCACGATACAAAATAACATTAATTATTTTAGCCATCGTTACAAGATTTCTAGAATCTTCACCTGAAATGTATTTTAAATATACTTTCACCTGAAATGTATTTTAAATATACGGAGAATAAATTTGATGTTGACCTTTGCAGTGGTATTGGTTTCCAGAAATAAAATGTAGGTATATATCAAAGAAAGGCATATAGGTATAAATCAAAGAAATGTAGGTCTACATTAAAAGTCCACACCATGAAACTTCTGGAAATTCGTTCAACATTCTGTTCCTTTGGTAATTTTACCATGTCACAGCTTAAAAGTCCACAAGTATCTTTGGTTTTCAATTAGGCTTCTCCTTCTCTTAGCCGCTTTCAGGTGCCTGAGGTTCGCCTTTCGTCCGGTCTCGATCTTACTCCCAGCTCATGCGGATATGTTGTCCGGATCAAAGCGATGTCTCAGAGTTTGAATTGGATGCTCAGAAAACGAATAGAATCAAATGCCTCTCAACTCCTGTGAGTGACTAAATTTCTTCTTTTGTGTGTGTGTGTGTGGGGGGGGGGCTTTAGGGCTCGTCAACGTCAAGGTAATTAGAGCCCATGCAGGTGGGGAAAAATGCAGTTTCGCACCATAGAGAAGAGCCGTAGTGACTCTTCCCCGTGTGTGGGACTCGTCGAATATCTCAACCATACCCACTAAACCTTCCTGAATTCAACAAATATCTAAATACATAGATTAAAGAAACGAATACGAAACAGTTACCCAATACATTATACCACAAAAGAAATAAATTCTAAAAATTATAATTTTCAAACTAGAGAAAGGAAGAACAAAACAAAAGAAAAAATAAGAAAAGAATTCAAATTCAAACCCTCCCGAAAACTTGTGGGAGGAGCCCCGATCTACTCATAAAATTCAATAATTTATTAACATCATTTGTTTCATTTCCGAGAATTGTTGGTAAATCTGCAGCCAGACCAGTTTGTTTCCGTATACTGGTGTATTTTCCGCAATCAGTTAGTACGCATGGTCAGAGAAGATCTACACTCCTCACAAACGAGTTCATCATGAAGTAGCAAAATATACTGTTGAGTGAGACGACAATGTCGTATGCGCAGGCGGGTCAGCTAGACCGCGTCGCGCCTTGCTGATCTACAGGGACTGCTCCATGACTTAACAGAGGATTTGATTAGTCGGAGCTTATTCCCTTCAACAGACAACCACTCATTGTTCCATTCACTCAGAATCCTCGTTTTGATGGAATTTAGGAAATCCCTTTTTGGAATAGTAAAGAAATCCACGTGATTCTTGTCTTCGCGGAAACGCCTGCTTCCTCATTTCTTCTGATTCCCGCGTGTCCGGGCATCCAGCACGGAACATTATGTTCTTCCCATCACTTTGGAGCGAGAAAAGCACATCCTGGATGTTCTGGATCAGCTTATCAGCTGAATGCATAGTCTGGATTGCTTGAAGGTTACTTCAGAGAATCAGAGCAAATCAGGAAATTTGATCCGCGGAAGCACTTTTTTGATCGCAGTGTAAACGCTGCACATTTCGCCAAGACGGTAGCCACAGGTCTTACGGGGGAACACCACGCAGCAGCCGACTCAATCGGCCAGCTTCGACCCGTCTGTAAACACAGGAATATAGATCCGGTTTTTATCAATGATTATGTGGAAGTGTATCCTCAACATCGCGACTGGAGTGTTCTTCTTGTCATGGTCCAGAAGAACGAAACTAATCTTCGGCTTGTGCAAAGTCCAAGGAGGAGTCTTACTGAAACCTTGATTTAAGACATCAGGTGTGCGTATAATCAGGTTTTCCAAAATTTCTTTTGAGCGATAACCAAATGGTTTGGTTACTCTGTCTGTTGTAGAATAAATGGAAGAAGAATAAGGATCAAATACTGCGTTGTGCACCAGATTGTCGGGTAAAATACACACATGGGTATAGTACCGTAACACGAGTACTTGTCGTCGAAGGGAAACAGATGGTGCGTCACTCTCGAAATGGTACTAGTACGGTAGGCTCCCATAACTAGTCGGATTTCTGCATGATGGACACTATCCAACTTCTTTAAATAGCATGCACCAGCAGAGCTATATAACATGTCGTCAAAATCGAGCCGAGATCTTATGAATACGCGATAAAACTGGAGCAAGAAGGAGCGATCAGTACCCCATCCCCTGCTACTGAGGCAATAGATTTATATACTTCAGTGTTCTCGCCCATAAGATGTTCAATCCAATAAAGTCTCTGATCAAAGATAAGACCTAAGAATTTTACAAAAGAATAGAATTTTAGAACTTTGTTTCCCATGGCGAGGTAAGGTTATGGCAGGAAGCTTGGTCTCTTATTAAATAAACAGCTTGTTTCCTCAGCTGGAAAACGAAAGTCAGCCGTCTTTCACCAGTGGTATAATCTATTGAGGACGAGATAGATTTGTCGCTCCGCACTTGTGACAATCTGCGATGAGAAAAAGATGGCAAAGTCGTCAACAAAAAAAGGACAGGATTCTTTACAGTGGATGTTATGCTGTTAATAACCACTTCAAATAAGGTCACTCTAAGGACTAAGCCATAAGAAACATATTTCTCTTGAAGAAGGGTATCCGAAAAGTCTCTCAAATTCTGTAGTGGAAGGAACGCTAATCCAAAGACTGTAACATCAGAGGAAGACATCCTCTAAAACCCCATGCATAAAGTTGATTTAAAATGTCATGATACCAAGTAGTATCATAAGGCTTCTCGATGTCAAGATATATTCCGACATATTGTCTTCGGACGAAAGCATCTTGAATTAAGTTGTCCAGGGTTGAATAGAACTTCCTGAAACCACACTGAGATTGTCTCAGCAGGTTATTCCTTTCAAGATATCAGAAGAGACGTCGGTTGATAATTCCCTCCAGAGTTTGACCAACGCAACTCAAGGCGATACTTCCATAACTACTGATGTTTGTCTTGTCCCTTCCTGGTTTTATTAGGGGATGAGCATTGCTTCCTTCCACGAATTAGGGTATCCTCCCCCGTACCATGAAAGTTTAAAGACATCCAGAAGGTTTTCTTTCGATTCTAGACTGAGTTGTCTGAGCATTTCGTAGTGAATGGAATCAGCGCCAATAGCAGTGTCCTGGGCTGTCGCTAGAGCTGACTCATGTTTCCGGACTGAAAAGTCAAAGGATGCCAGGATCGCAGGTTGATGTAGTTGTTAGATCAGCAAGCCATCACTGTTGCAATTTCTCGCTTGTTGGTCAGAACCAGACCCTGATACATGAGTCTAGATATTGGGACTGGAGAATACCTTCCAGATATCTTTCGTATTGACGCCCATACTTTAGTGGTCGATGGTATTTAGAGACTCTTTCCAGGAGGTGGATCTGGATTCTTTGATAGTTCTGCGCCCTTTTCCTCTTGTGGCAAGGTTTTCCGGAGATGAACTACCCTTAAATTTCCGCAAAATTCTTCGCCTCGCCCGAATGGCGGACCGACATACGACGTTCCACCAGGGGACATGAGGTCTCCGTGGAAACATAGATGTTTTTGGAATAGTTTCTTCATAAACGTGATGAGTCAACTGGGTCAGATGGTTGACCCTCTTTTGGACACTTCCCGTTTCTCTGAAAACAGCCAGAGAACGATAGTGCCCAGTTATCCTTTCTGAGAATCCATTTCTGGGGCTTGCATTCGGGAACAGTCGCACGTTCCTGCAACGACAACCAGATAGGATGATGGTCGCTACCATGCACATCATCTTCTACCTTCCATTGGAAGATATCAGCAGGTCCATGGCAGTCGATGACCCCGTGGCAAACCCCGGTGTTCATAAGACAATTCTTCACGCTCAAAAAGGAAATTCAGAAATCGGCATCTGGGGCAATCGCTCGATGAATCGCACAGTACACTGGGTGTTGAAATCTCCAAGGAGAAGGAATGGTCGAGGGAGCTGGTGAAATAAAACCCTGAAGGAAATCGAGAAATCTCGTGTCGAAGGAAGATATATTGAACACAAGGTCATTGCTGGTATGCTGTGAATTGTAACTGCTATAGCCTGGATTTGAGTTTGTAGGAGGACGGGTGAAGAGAGGATAGTGTTTTCTAACAAACACGGCAACTCCAACTCTTGCTCGATCTCCCGTGACGTCGTCGTAACTGAAGCTGATGTATCCCCACAGAGAGGGAGAGTATTCTGGTAAAAGGTGTGTGTCTTGTAGGTAAATACATATCGGATTGCGACGCGGTAAGAACTGTAACTCTTCACTTTATCCTATAGCCATTAAGGTTTCACTGAAGTATGGAAATCATTACTATTTGGAACCTCCTTGGTCGGGTTCCTGACTGTGCATTTCCGCGTCACTGTCGGATAATGCACAATCCGACTCGAAGGAATGAAGGGCAGAGATGTTCTTTTCACGTCTTCGACCTGTTGGAGGGTGTTGTTGTTGGTTTTTTAGAAATCGGTAAGGTGCAGGGGTATAGCCCCGAAGTTCTGCTTTTTCTTCGTCTGTTTTGGTACTTGCTGTACATACTATAACACTGCTAGTTTTTTTTCTGTGTTGAACAAGAAGTTCTTTGTTTCGCTGAAATTTTTGCCTTCGCGGGAACAACTTGATAAACTTTTTCCCACATTTTCACTGGCATGTGCACGACGTTGTCGTCGACACGTCAGTAAAATCTACCTGAATGGAAACGTTCTTATTTACTACAGGAGTCTTTGCTGTGTTGGCGTAACTGATAGAAAATACAGGGTGTAGAGCTCTGTATTTCTTCCGCGCTTCACTGTACGGGATCTTCTCGGTTGTCTTAATTTCCTGTATTTTCTTTTATTCAAGAAAGGGGATGCTCTCCCTACTCCATACCGGGTGGCTGTCTAAGCAATTAATGCATTTGTCAGGTCCTGCGATTGAAACGCCGCGTTCGTGTGCCTCCTATCCTCACTTCCCGAAGGTATCACGGACTTACACGATGTTGTCGTGTGTCGAAACCTCTGGCACTTAAAACGGCGCAGAGGATTTGGAATAAAGGGTCGCTCTGACAGATTTAGTTATCCAGCTTTTAGATCACGAGACAGTTTAGGACAGTCAAATGTTACGATGAATGAGGCAAGGACAGTCAAATGTTACGATGAATGAGGCAGTCTTCTCAGGAACGCAACCAACCTTCCCCGTAACCTGACTGACCTCTACCACGTGGTCAGCTTCCCATTCCATAACCAGATCTTCGCAAGGTATAACCATAATATCCCTGCAAGTGATCACTCCCTTGCTACGGTTAAGCGCAGCGTGGACCTCACACTTGACAGGGAATTCTCCCAGAAATGTACATTTTAAAAGGGTCAATTCGTGCTTGTTGTTTTTAGTCTCCAACAGCATTGTCTCATTTCTCAATCTCTTTATGGACATAATATTTCGTATTAGTCTTTCTAGTTTTTTTATAAATATAGAACGGGGACACTTACTTTAAGTGTCCCGTCTATACGTGACATTACAATGAAAACATTCTTGTACGGAATGTTCTGTTTCTTTTCAAGGTTATCTCTGTAAACCCTCGGTCGCTTCGAAAACGTTGCGGTCCACTCGCTGAGCAAAGTGACACGTTATTTTCCATGCATATGGTTCATTTCATCCTCGTGTTCCCCACCCACCACGGAGTTCAACAAGGGGACACCCCACTGGGGTGCCAGGGTTGACACGGGGATATAGCGGGGGCACGCAGGGTTCTTTAAGCAAGGTAGCTTCAATGCCGCGGACCATGTGTATTTTCGTGTATGACACTTCCCGTACCTTAGTTCATTGATGAACTGCTTACCAGGACTTGACGGTCGCACAGCGTCTTTTGTAGCCATATCTTATATTCTATTTTGTATTATTCAGTAATAATACAGTCCGCTTATCTTATTGATCCGGCTTAAAGATCGTGTTTGTGATTATGTAGCAGGTGTTGTTGTGTGCCGCCACTTAGCCGTTCCTCGAGAGGAGGAAACGTTCCCGTCCCTAGTCACGGGATGGCGGGCNTATATATATATATATATATATATATATATATATATATATATATATATATATATATATATATATATATAATAAATTACTATACCCTTCATCATGTACTTTTATCTTTTTCCTTTCTCTTGTATTAGTCAATTGTGGAACTGACTTATCGTGTTGTTGGTCCTCGTCATCGTGAATCTGAGCGTGAATCACTAGAGAACGCGTCACTTCCGTCAATTCCTAGGCGTCGTAGATCAGCTTCCTTTTGTCTTCCACCGCAGTCATCAAGGCATCAAGAGAGTAGAGCTCCTGTGCTGTGCCAATCAGACGTCTTAGGTCCTCGCCAGTTAGCTTCCTATTCGACCCTGTGAGGTAATCAGAGCGCTCCTCTCGGTAAAAGGGGCACTCTGCTAAGACATTATCCACCGTTTACGGTGTTGAGTGGTCGCATCTACAATGGGGTGCTTTTACCAAACCAACGGGAAGGACCCCCTGCGTCCCCCCTCACCACGGCGTTCAGTCGAAGACCTAGTCCGATCCGATTGGTCGGGGGTGGGTTAGCCGCCGATCGTCCATCTAGAAGAGGGCGAGGTCAAAGCAAGCGTATTGGATTACACGTCCTTCTAGGTATGCATGATCCTCAACTCGCCAGGATACCCATTCCCTCCAATACGGGTTGCCATGCACGGCACATGGGTGAGCGTTCAGCACAAAGAGAAAGCCAATAAAGAAGATAAAAGCGATAAAAGTGAAAAACTAGAAATATAAGAAAAGAGAAAAGTAAAAGAAAAGAAATACTTGAGAGTATTCTCTGTATCCCACCGTCAGGACGTGGGACTCACTTCGACAACGACTATATTTCTAACAGAGCCCTGTTTTGTTAGAGCTCATGCCGGCATGAACCGGTGTACATACACAGGCATCATCAAACCTAACTACACCATGCGAGTCCGTTTAGGATTAATAAACACTTAAGAGACAATTAATAAAATGCTTCAGGAAACAACTTCCAGGAAATACATTAACATTGTTGGCAGAGAATTTCGAATCGAACCAGCAAAAATCCTGTAAATATTTAGAGGCTATAGTTAATGTAAAATAGGAGATTGAGATGAAATAAATGAAAAAGTGACAGCTAGTAACAACAGCCTTCACAAACAAAGTACATGGAGGGGGGGGACATCTTCCAAAGTATTGTACAATATACCTTAAAAACAATAAACGTATAAACCTGTGAACATTGAAGAAAAAGAGTGTTGGAAATTTGTTTAACGAAAGAACGATGACAAGGAAATGATATGAGTGTACAGTCTGATAGTTCCTGGAGATGAGAACCGAATTTTACAAATTCGCGTTATATATCAAGAAATAATATAGCTGTTGATAGGAAATCCTTGGGGAATACAATGGACGTGGCACATTCCAAGAATGAGAATGCTAGAATGATCAAAAGAATTATTTCTTGGAAGTCAATAGCCACCAAGCATAAAGGAAAACCAAAATAACAGTAGGGAAAGAATGTCTTAAATCTTAAAATAATGAAGATATGTGTAATTCCACATTAACTGGCTCACGTTGGGAGGAATTATTTTATAACTTTGTTTAAATACTTTATCAGATTATACACCTGTAAGTAAGAAATTACCTACATTTTCAGGTTGAAAGATGCGAATTACGTTTTCCTTTCACATCCATTTTCCTTTTCATAATTTTTGTTCAACACTTCTCTCATTGCTCTTAAACAAGAAATTATTTTTATTAAGATGTCCAAATTCATATATCTCATTTGAAATTTTGAGACGAATAATAATATGCTCATAACATTTTTAACAGATTCTACCTTGGCGGGAAACTTGTTTTAAAGTAAACAAAACAAAAATGCTATTTTTTCTAAATCAAGACATGACTGAATTTTTTCCGTATTACTGGTCGAAATATTCTTTTTCTGTCTGTTTTTTAGAATAATATTAATTTGTTTCCGTTCGAATATTTATAAAACTTAAAATAGATTTAGTGCATTGTTAATCTTTTTCGCAAAAGTTAAATTGACGAGTTTAGGTCTAAAATAAAATTAATCTGTATTTGCCGACGTTTGGAAAAATTTATTTTCTCCCTCAGGGCTTATACATATATTAAATTCTATTCCACCACCTAGAATTTAATATATGTATAATCCCTGAGGAAGAAAATACATTTTTCCAAACGTCGGCAAATACAGATTAATTTTATTTTAGACCTAAACTCGTTAATTTATCTTCTACTATAATATTGGGGTCAATAACTACTCATCGTTAATTTTCTTCGTTCTGTAATTTCGCGTCATAGGTATTTCAAGAAATTATGGATCAACCGGTAGAGTCATGAACAGATTTGGATTGTACGAGAAGTTTCGTGTAAGAAAACCGTATTTCGTATTTATTTCAAGAGCTTACGTCTCCATGCAAATAAATTTGTTAACTTCAGTAGTAACCCATGTAGATGCTACGTGAAGTCTTCGCACAAATTAAGCCTGACCACTCGTGTAACTCACGCATCATGTTGCTATTGGGGGTCAACAAATTAGATTCTATTTGGCATTTCTGGAAAGAAAACTAACTGAACGACTTAAAAAGAAACTTGATTGGTCGTACTCTTCAGAGTTGGAAAGATAAACTAATCTAGTTTTCATTTTAGTACATAACTATTAGAAAACATTTTTAAAAAGAACAGATCTTTCCTAATGTTTTATGGTTTGAATAGATTATCAAATCAACGTGTGTTATATTGACACTCAGGACATGCAATCTACCAATATTGTAGTGTAATTATTACATACCGCGTTTATAACAGAGATTTTGTGACGAAATGTATTCATGAGTGTTTTACGTAAGACGGGGTGAATTTTACATACAACTGAATTGTTATGCAAGTAAAAAGCAATAAATTTTATTTTGAAACTTAAAAACTATTTTGTGCAACAAAACATGTTAAAATGGAATTATCCGTATCTTTTAAGTTATTAGTACGGGAGTTTCCACTACATTTTAATTTATTATTAATTTTTATTATTTTGTGCCCTTTGGCGAGGTTCAGGCATGAGTTCTGCTCTTCCACCTAACCGTTGGACTTGGGTAAGGGAATTGGGAAGGAGAGATGTTGAGTTGCCAGGGAACGTATGGTACCGAAACGACATTTGTCTGGAATAGGTGAGGGAAGCCCCAGCTGAAAACCTCACCTAGTTTGGCCGAGCAGGGCTTGAATCCACGCTCTACCGGTCAGCGGGATTGTAGAAGCGTAGACGCTACCACTAAACTATCACAGAACCACCTGTTTTTAATGAAAAGAGTACCGCTTATTTTACAATATTTTCAATATGAGATGACTTCTATTAATGTTATTTTTCTTATTTATATACAATTGATTTGTGCTAATTAATCTTAGAGTTCATAAGTTCCTTTTGAGAAATTATAACATTTGCGTAAATCCCGAATGACATTGATCCATATAACTCGCCAACAACTTAATTTACCGTCATATTGCATTCTGTGAATCCTTCCGTCTCCACGGACTGCTTTTCTCACGCGACAATAAAAATGATTTACGTTCTCACAGCCACAATAATGTTGAGGGCGTGACGAAAATAAAATGAATTATAAAATTTATAGCGTTTGTTATAGAGGTACTGAAAGAGAAATTAACTGAGTACCGGTTATCATTATTTGTAACTCGTGCAAATGTGGAGAAAATGAAGTTACATCCATTTGTATTCAACACTGTATCCTTAATCGTCATATTTATTAAGGGCAATCATTTAACTCGACAATGTTTAATTTTAGGAAAATATTTTAATGGGTAGCTTGAGTCATAGGAACTTATAAATTATTTTGTAACATGTTTTAGTGAAAAATCACACTTCAAAGTAATATTGTATATT